>JAZGLO010000309.1:0-24319 GCA_036873155.1 Biomphalaria sudanica
TTTTCTTTGGTTACTAAATCTCCAATTCATGCATCTGGACATTGTGTCTTCATTTTGTTCCTTTGTTTACTATAAACAACTGTCAATGAATGACTGGTTCAACAATCTGTACAAAAGAATAAGTCTAATGAAAGGAAAAGACATTTCAATATTCAAGATCATGTCTTAAAACCCTGAAATGTGACTATTAGTTAAAGTAAATACAAATGATATCCATCTTATTCATGGTTGTGTCAACAATAAAATATTAGAAAAAAGAGCTGCATTTATCTTTTTCTCTATTTTTTTAATGAATTTTCTAAACTCATGAATGTTGGTAAGGTTCACAGTTCAATCCCCTACCGTTAAAACAAGATAATTAACTCTGAACTTATTAAAAAACATTTGATCAAACACAAAATTTCTAAGGAAAAAAAAGTAAATGTTTCCAAATTAAATAATTAATATCTCCATCTCAGTGGTGCTTAAAGTCACAATGTCAAATTTTTTGATGGTATACAAACATAAGAATTCATTTATTTTTACAATTTTCACATGTGGCAACTTCAACATCCAGACAACAAAAGAAAATGAAATATATGAGATACGCTATCAAGTGTAATAAAGTCCACTGTTCATCTTGACAGAGTTATTTAGTGTTTTGATATAACAGCTGAACCCAAGGACAATTAAAGAACTAGATTTAATAGAAAGCTGTAACATATATTAGTGAGCTCATTTTTCCTAAACTAAATGTTGTGCTCAGAGGACAGAGATTTTCATCTATTTATTTATGTCATAATCATGTTTGTAAATAATATTTTTTGTATTATTATTATTTTTATAATTTTTTTTACCCTTTGTGACAACTGTCAGAACATTTAATCCAATAACTATTTATTGAGTTGAACTTTGACAAAATGAGAATTTCAAAGTGTAACTAGCACATAGTAAAGAGAAAGTAAAGTTCCTCTTTCAAACCATACAGTCTATAGGGCAGATGATGTTAAGATCATCTGTTTCTTTGGCCAATAATTAACAAGCAGGATGTCATGTGGCCAGCACAACAACCAACCACCTTTACTTTCCCCAACTAAAGTCAGATGCCCATTTGAGTAGGGGCGCCCTAAAAATCGCCAAGCTCAAAATCCCACCCAGTTTTCACTGAGATTCAAACCCAGGACCTCAGGTTTGGAAGCCATGCGCTTAACCACTCAGCCACCACACCCCTCTAAGTAATGCATAGTGACATGAAATAATTTAAAGTTGGCAATTATCTAAAGTGTTTGATTACAAAATTAGACAAAAATTAAAGTCTGCTTTTCAAACTAGTTAAAACAAATGCAGTCTGGTAGGTGGGGAACAGAAAGTGGTAGCTACTTCATTTTACAACTATTGGTACACACTATAATCTATGTATCTTATCTTATCTTTTGATAAGAATCTCAACTGCATTTCTGCATTTTTAATTGCACATCAAAATTAATCAAATTATGTCTGTAGACATCTAGAGCATTTTTCACCACCTACCTCGGTAATTTATTAGCCCCATCACGGACCATGCAAAGATAAATATCTACATCATGCATGGCAGCATGTGTCATGATGATAGATCTATGATTGAAGGTCTCCTATCAATTGTAACGAGTAACAACATGATCTGCTATGGCTATGGTTATAGATCCAGATGACTAGATCTAGATCTATATTTAGGACATATTCTAAATATAGATCTATATCTAGATTCTAGAGATCAAGCCAGAGTTGAGATGCCAAAACATGGTAATGACTGCAAGTTTATTATTTATTCTTGTGTTATCTCGAACTTTGCCGAGTGCAAAAGAAACGAAGCTGCATCAGTCGAGAGAAAGAAGAAGAAAGCTGCCCTAGGACAGATGCATATATAACATTCTACCAGTGAATATAGATCAACATCAGCTAATTCTACCAGTGAATCTAATTCAACATCAGCTGGCTCTACTAAATCTACTTCAACATCAGCTAATTCTACCAGTGAATCTACTTCAACATCAGCTAATTCTACCAGTGAATCTACTTCAACATCAGCTAATTCTACCAGTGAATCTACTTCAACATCAGGTGGCTCTACTATATCTACTTCAACATCATCCAATTCTACCAGTGAATATAGATCAACATCAGCTAATTCTACCAGTGAATATAGATCAACATCAGCTGGCTCTACTAAATGTACTATTGATCCTAAAACAAACAAGTTCCATCCAGATAAGTCCGTTCATTTTCCACTTACTCAATTTGGCAAGTCTGCAAAAAAACGCAGTTTTCGCAGTGAATGGTGTGAAACATGACTGGCTACATTACTCAATTGAAAGTGATGCTGCATACTGTTATACCTGCATACAATTCACTTCCACAGCCTCAAAACAAAACAGTAAACATGCATTTACAAAAACTGGCTTCCGTAATTGGAAAAAAGCTATGGAGAGTTTTAGACAACATGAAAAGAGCGAATTCCACAGAAATGCATATGAACAGACATTATTGAAATCAGACATTGGAGAACTGTAAAGTAAGAAACACAAGCAGGAAAAAGATGAACACATTCGTATGTTCCTTAAAATTTTACAAACACTGCAATTCTTAGCACGTCAAGGACTACCGTTAAGAGGAGATGGTGATTAAGAGACAGCAACTTTACACAAGCTCTCTTATTCTTTAATCAAGATGATCAATTGATGTCGGAATGGATGAATAAAAAACAGTTGAAATTCACTTCTCATGAAATTTAAAATGAATGTTTGGGAATAATGAGTCACCAAATAATTCGCAATTTATCATCCTGCATTTGTCAATCTGACAGTTAGCCCTCAGGTCATACCACGTGACAGACTTTATTGCTCGTATGTCTTGATCATGCTCTCTCTCTCTCTCTCTCTTTCTCTCTCTCTCTTTTTCCAGCACATCGCCATAACAATGTCTTGATACTAATAGACCACAAGTGTTTGGTGACCTACTTACAGCCGTCATTCATGTATTTTAGATATTTATTTATGACCTAAAAAATTAATAAATAGCTAGCTTTTTGGTGTATCCGGTGTACAAAATAAAGGAAGGGCTGATAATTTTTATTTGCTTCTTAGCTCTGCAAAATTAAATTGTCCAAGCTCTCCCGTTTGTGTCACAAAATAATTTCGATATAAAGGAAGTATTAGACTTTAACTGTAGGACTTACAACATTTAAAAACATATGAGCAGCTAGCAGTATTAATATAGAATTGATACCAGGATCAACTGTAACGCATTGAGATGAATACAGTGCAAACAAACCATAATTAACTCAGAACAAAATGAACTTATGGTGCAAATTAGCTAGTCTTTTGTTCCAAGAGATATACATAAACTGTCAAATTTCTAAGAAAATCGGTGGAGCCGTTTTCGAGGTACTTTTCATCCACCCACAAATGATGAGTTAACTAGGTTTTAAAAACAGTTTATCTTGTAAAAACCCTTAAAGCCTGTTTACCTAGCTAAAATGTAGAAACAATGATTGAACATTGGACTAATATTTTCATTTTTCCCGCTGTTCTTACAGTCTTCAAGCATCTTAAGCAACAGGAATAAACATGGCATTAGGAAGTCCGTATTTTATTTGCGTTTCAAGCATTCTGACTTTGTTACATCTGACGAGCTCAGAGATTTTCACGTCAACAGT
Organism: Biomphalaria sudanica; assembly: GCA_036873155.1. Classification (NCBI taxonomy): domain Eukaryota; kingdom Metazoa; phylum Mollusca; class Gastropoda; family Planorbidae; genus Biomphalaria; species Biomphalaria sudanica. The sequence goes on from JAZGLO010000309.1 coordinate 3,674, forward strand.
CAAGGTAGAACGTATGATTCTAGAAGAGGAAGAGCTTCTCAAAGAGTTGAAACGTTACATAGATTATCAATACGATCGTTTGAAACTATTTTACAAGTAAGTACATCTAGTAGAATCTATGTAGCCTATATAGTACACAAAGTTTAAAGGATATCACCAAACAAAGGGCTGCTATGCTAATAATGGCATTGTCTGCATTTTCAAAGATTATGACTTCGCTAACCGAGTTGCGACCTACATACTTTCAGAGATTAAAACATTTTAAGTTAGAGATATTATTTTTTTTTAAAAGTATTTCGTTGCGTACACTTCTTTAAAAAGCAACAATAATGGTTTACATTTTAAAAAGGACTTTGAATGTCCCTCGCATAATAGTATATAGGCCAGTGATTCCTTCACCTAAATTATAAGCTACTTAATATGACAAGCGTATCGGTAGTCTCACCCTTTTATTACTTGTATTTTTTTACCCCTCTAATTTGTTACCAAAATTACTGTGAGAAAAAAATGTTAATAGCAATGCCTTTGATTCCGAAGACTAAGGATGAGTGCAGTGCTTCAGGTAACTATGCAAACCAGGTTGCAACCTGCATATTTTAGGTAGTTTTTATTGTTGCAAGCGTACAGCAACAGATCTTCAGAGTGTTTTTAAAAACTCTGTATCCTTCTTGAGTGAAACGTGACCTGATGCATGCCACAGTTAGCTCTAGAACTTCAAAATATAACTGTCTGTAATAGGACTTAACATCCTGATGATGATATGCATTGCCATTGTCATATCTTTTTGGCATGTTTCGTTTCCGTGGTAGCTTTGGTTCTTCTATTTCATATTCAATTGACAGTCGAATGACTTTCTCCCAAAACAAATTATACGAGCTTTCATCTCGCATTTTGTCTAAGGTAGCGGTAACCAAATCTGCGAGATGTTGCCCTTCTGTTGCTGACACATTTTCAGATTGCAGGGAACGACTTAGATTATCCGTATGTAGGAAAATGATTTCTGCAATGAGCAATCCAAATAGAGGGGAGCACTAGGATGTATGGTATGATATATATATATATATATATATATATATAAGGTTGTGATAGAATCTATAAAATTTTTCAAGATATAAAGAATATTAGAATTTTTAGACCAAAAGTGGAAAGTGGAGATTTCAGGCAAAATAAGCATTAAGTATTCCAATCAACTATGAGTAACTCAGTAAGTAATAGGGTGACAGGGAATCATCACTGAAATCAGCAGTATACACCTTGTATAAATGTTTTACATTTTTCGGATGTTACTTAAGAGTTGAAGAAAATGGAATTAAAAAACTATTAGCCAACACCAAACCAAATAAAGCGTCTGGACCTGATGGTATTCCAGCTAGATTACTCAAAGAACTAAGCAATGAGCCAGCCCCAGTGTTCAAAATACTCTTTCAGGCATCGCTTAACCAGGGCAGAGTACCAAAGGACTGGAAAGAAGCTAATGTCACGCCCCTATTTAAAAAAGGAGAAAAATCTGATCCAGGAAACTACAGACCAGTATCACTTACCAGCATCACATGTAAAATACTAGAACACATAATATGTAGCAATATCATAAACCACTTAGACAAACATAATGTGCTCACCCCATACCAACATGGCTTTAGGAAATATAAATCATGTGAAACACAACTAATAGGACTAATTGATGATTTTTCAAAAGGTTTAGATAATAGTGAACAAATAGATGCTATCTTACTAGATTTTTCCAAGGCTTTTGACAAAGTTCACCACCATAGTTTGCTTAAAAAATTAAAATATTTCGGCATTAATGGTCCACTGCATCAGTGGATTAAAGATTTTCTGTTAGGGAGAGAACAAACTGTAAATGGCTCTAAATCAACACCAATAACAGTAAACTCAGGTGTACCTCAAGGAACAGTCTTGGGTCCACTACTATTTTTAATTTACATAAATGATTTACCAAATTGCATTAGTTCAGGAACAAAAGTCAGATTATTTGCAGACGATTGCATAATATATAGAACAATAAAAACAAAACAAGACACAGATATTTTACAAAGAGAATTAGATGAATTACAGAAATGGGAATCAAATTGGAGCATGTCTTTCCACCCAGAAAAATGTCAGTTGTTAAGAGTAACAAAAAAAAACTAAAACAAAATTATTCCACTTATCTTATTCATGGCAAACCAGTAACACAGACTAAAAACTCAAAATACCTAGGTGTTATAATAAATGAAAAACTGTCATGGAATCCACATATTGATGAAACTATAAAAAAATCCAACAAAGCGTTAGGGTTTATTAAAAGAAATTTTTATAAATCAAATAAGAACATAAAACTAAAATGTTATTTAACCTTGGTTAGGCCAATAATAGAATATGCATCCACCGTGTGAGACGCTTCAACTCAAGAAAACATTAAGAAACTGGAACAAACACAAAATAGAGCAGTGAGATTCATAACAAACGAATATTCACATTTGACTAGGGTAACACCATTAGTAAAATCACTAAATTTAGAAAGCCTTCAGGACAGAAGACTCAAAAGTAAAGTAGCAATTATACATAAAACACTGAACCATAATCTTCAAATACAAAAACAAAATTTAATAAAATACTCTGAAAGACACAAAAATAAAGGCACATTCCTCGTCCCATATGCTAGGACAAATTTGTACAAATACTCCTTCTTCCCTAGTGCTATTAGAACATGGAATGGGTTGCCTGAGCTAGCCAGAAAAACCAGTGACTTGGCAGAATTTAAGTCATTGGTTAATATGCATGACTAAATGCATGACGCCTAGGACGTAATCATCTTCTTTTTTGAAGTAACGTCTGTATTATATAAGATAAGAATTTACTTTCTATCCCTAACTTCCCGCAGGTTGACTGGGGCTGAGTGGGCAGGGTATGAATAGTGACAATACGGTATAGTATCTAAAAATAGGAATCCGGGACCATCGAGTGAGTCCGAATGACACACGACAGTCTAATGTCTTCAAGTCTTGTAGACTCTATAACGCAAGACTTGGCAATATGCCTTGACAAATACATCGAAATCTAAAAAGTTGACTTTACAAGAATCTTTCCAGAGAGGTTGCACTAATGTGCATGTAAGCGCGACATTAAGATATTACTAGATCTAGATTCTAGATCTAACACCAACTACTAACTAGATCTAGACTAGTCAAATGATCTTTTTGAAAAGAGACGTCTAAAGAATTATTTTGAAAGGGATCTGTCATTCAAATAAAAAAATTGGGAGGTGTACTTCTTTATAATTTAATTGTTCACGTGAATGACCGCTAATTTCATTGTTTTTTTCTATTTGTACATATTAAATACTGAAATTAAAATATATAGATTAAATTATATGTGCTACATAGGTATAATTAGCATTGTATATATATATATATATATATATATACATACATATACATATAGATGAGCACATTTCTCATTTCCTATGGACTCGAGGATGACTTTAAAGTCCGATCCTCGCTTTAAAAAGCCAGCCGCATACATGCATGGGTGGGTTAGGTCAGTTAGGATTATGGATTGAATAATTAGGATTATGGTGTAATCAAAAAATAATTTTAATAAGAATAAGATAAGAAGAACTTTATGCTAATTTATAACAAGGACTTGAATAAAATGAAATCTTAATTAGGTCCTAGATCTAAATAGTCAGGAAGAACAGTGACTTGGCAGAATTTAAGTCATTGGTTAACATGCATGACTAGATGCTTGACGTGTATGACGTAATCATCTTCTTTCTTGAAGTAACCGTATAGATTAAATAAGATAAGAAGATAAGGAATCAGTCATTTTAAAAAATCAAATGGGAGTTGAAACAATAGCTATGCACATTTCGTAAGATTTCTAGATTAATTTTACGTATTTAAATGTAATATCAATATGTTGCAATCTTTTCAGACTCTGCGACCTATAGGACAAATTATCAAAAAGTCATCTGTTTCTGTGACTGACAGTTAATGAACGAGGATGTCATGTGGTCAGCACAACGACCAACTGCCTTTAATTTACCCATCTACTTTAAGTATCGCATATGGTAATTGTAAATCATTTTCATTTTTAAATATTTTGCTTGTTATATGTATTTAATTCCCTCGAATGTTCATTTCAAATTACTACCATAGTCTACTTCAGTGCTTTTTTTTTTTTGTAAAAAATAATAGGTGCTGGTACTCAGTGATGAATTGCCTAACTTTTAACTACTAATATTTTAATAATAAACCTTAAAATATAAGAAAAGTTATAATTTTTTCCCCATTTAGAAAAAGGTGCTGGTACACCGTACCGATGCATACCGTCACAAAAAAAAAGCACTGATCTACTTGTGAAATACAAACCTAAACACTGGTGGGTGTGCATATCTGTAAGAAAGAAGAGATAAGGTGTACATCTGTCACTCTTTGAGAACACCCTTTCAGACTAGTTGGATTACTCCACTTGCGCCTTTACAAGATGTTTGTGAAAATGTTTTGTAAAATGATTTCCATGTTTCGGATGTTTTTTCAGAGTTGAAGATTATACTTCATAGTCCAAACCTCCTGCAGGATGATGGGGATGGCAGGGGTCTTGTGATTTATTGATATTATAAATCTGGGCTTTTCATAGTTGACTGTAATGGAAGCACATCACTGGGAATGAAATCAGAAAGCAACATGGTTTTGGTAGCCTTTTTTTGGTTACAGTAACTCACCTAGGAGAAAGAAAACTCTGAATGTAAGCCTTTAATAATTTACTAAATTAAAAGTGTGGTTTACCATTGTAATTATTGGTCTTATGTTCCTCTCTTCTGTGACATTTTTCGTCTTGAGAGATGATCTATTCCCTATGCAATTTCTTACTTGGGTTTAAATCCTACTGCTGCCATTAAATGTTAAAAAAAAACATTCTGGAACTAATCAAGCCTAACAGATGAATGCATGTGAAGTAATGTAAAACATTGAAACTTTTTTAAACTGTACAATATATACTTTTGTATTGAGTTTGTATCACGTGTCATGGCCTATATTCTGTCTCTTTAATTTAGCATAAATTAAATCAGCAGATCAGACATCTTTATACTAAAATTATTATGATAAATTAAAGCTGCATACAGCAGTGTGGTTAAGCTTTTTTTTAGGGATATTTTTTTATTATAGATAGATTAGGAAGTTTTGTTAAGTCAACCAGATAACATGTCCTCCAGTTAAGTAATGTTATTACAATATTTCTGAACTGTTTGCTTCACTTGGTTGAAATGTTAAAAGGTATGAGTTTTGAAAGAAACCACCCTCATGTGTTTGGCAAGTTACTAAGTCAAATGTAGAGTTGTCTGCTTTACATTTTTATCTCTACTCTATAACATTGTAAATAAATGACTTTCATGAGAATTTTTTTGTGTCCTGATTTAGATAATATTATCATTGGCGTAGTTGTCGGTGTCGGTGGTGCCCTGATAATTGCCATAATTATCATCATCATTGTGTGTTACAGAAGGAAGAAAAATTTACCGAAGTCCATTGCTGATGGTATGAAATTATTCGTTATTGTATCATTTTAAAATCTATATTATAAAAAAAATATTTTTTTGATTTTAATGCCTTTTTTTAATGAAAACAGAATGAATCACTAAAGCCTTTACAAAATTTATTCTTTTTTTTTTATTTGAAACTGGTATTTTTGTTAAAATGATTAATAAAAGTGCTTGTCATCTTTATGTTTTAAACCTTTAACAAGATCTCAATCATGACCCAATGCTTATTAAGGTTTTTTGAATTATTTATATTCAATTTGATTTCTCATTTCAGAGCCTGCTGAAAAGACCTTCAAGTAAGTATCCATGTTAAACTTATTATTTATTTGTAGATAGATATTGTTTAGAATTCTTTTCTCTTTTCATACCTTGTATCCTTATTTTCTGAGTGTTACAATCTGTAAAAATGGGAAGAAAAACTCACTCATTAAAATAATTTGACACTTCATTTTGTTCCTTTTATTTTTAATTTTTGAATTAATGTTTTTTAGTTCCTTTTTAAAAGTTTATTCAATAAGAATAAAATAAAAGGCTTAGATTAATGTTTTTTTGTGATTCCTCCAGTAACAACACCTACAATATGAACTTGACCAATGCCAGCATGAAGAGTCCACAGCCTGACCTTGTGGCTGGAGAGAAGAAAATGAATAGTTCTAGTCTCAACAGTGTAAGTAGAGTGGGTTTTATTTTAAGGGCTTGCAGTAAGCATGCAAAATTGGATGTTGGGTTGAAATAATGTACCTTAAGAAGCTTACAAAGAATTAAATACTGACCACATAAAACTAATAGTGCTAATAAATGTGTATTATCAAATGTCAACCTTTATTTAAGTAGTGATGAAAACCTTTCGCTTAATCTTTTACTAATTATTAACTTGAATATATTTAATTAAAACTGCTATCAAATTTAAAGAAAAATAAATAATGACTTTTTGTAGGCATTGTAACTGAGTGGTTAAGCGCTGGCTTCTAAACCATATGGTCCCAGGTTTGAATCCTGGTGAAGATTGGGATTTTTAATTTCGGGATCTCTAGGGCCCCTCAGAGTCTAGCCAGCTCTAATGTGTACCTGGCAATATTTAGAAAAAAAGTGAAGGCGGTTGGTTGTTGTCTTTGCCACATGACATCCTTTTTGACTTTGGCCACAGAAACAGATGACCTTTACATCATCTGCCCTATGGTCTTAGAGGGAAACTTTACTTTTTACTTTTATAGATTATCTTTTAATTTTGTTTCATATGTTAATTATAATGCCTCCCGCTTTGATTTAAATACCTCTCACTGTGCTCTATCTCTTGTTGCTATACAGACATTTTAGAAATTTAATATTTTTAGTTATCATCTCAAGTGAAAAAAATGCATGTTAAAAATGATCATTGATATAAAAACAATTACAACACCTAATCTTTATTTACTACTAATTAGAGTTAGTTTTGCTTAGCCTTATTACAAGACTGACTGCCTTCTATTTCCAGTCCTTCGACCTGAAGAATGATGGTCTAGGGTATGCTGACCTGACCTTTGATAACAGACCCAGGAGCAGGAAGCCAATGGCTATCACTGACAATGGATCCATTTATTCCTCTGAGATTCAGATGCCAGAAGTGTAGTTGCTACTTGATTACTTAAGTTATGACTGCTGTGCATTTCTTGGTTGTGAATTGTGAAAGATGAAAGTATGAAAAGAACACAAAATATTTCCATACAAGCTATTTCGATAGCTAACTATAACAGATCATTGTGAAAATTATTTAGTTGTAAGTAGAATATGGTTTTAAGTTATTGTAGCATGTACTTTTAGTTGAATTAATTTGTTTTTATTGGTACAGAACCAATTTAGTTTTACTGGATTTGCAAGGTTTGTAAAGAATGAAAAAATATGTTTAAAGTTTTAAGTCTAAGAGTTTCATATTATTTGTAAATGTAATATAATTTTACTTTTATTAATGTATAACATATAATGATTGTTATGTGACAATTGCACAACATTTTTAGAAAAATACATCTGTGTGGCCTTAACCATACAATAACTATCTCAAACCAGATTAAAAACTAGCGAATAGTCCCATTCTAAAAATGCCTTCCATTGCTATGAGATCAAAGTAATGATCTGGCATGCATAGTGTCCACTTCTGTGTTAATTTTTTTTTTTTTTTTTGTCAAAGCCATGATTAAGTTTCTCATCTTGTAAAGCAATAGACCAGTTAAGTTTAAAGTCTGTTGAGAAACATCTTGACTTCAAATGGCCATTGTGGAAGACTGCCTTCCTTTTGAATGAGCGAAATATAAACAAGTTTCAATAGCTTGCATCCATTGCACAAGTTGATAACTAGATGAATCCTAGAGTGTTGTGTCAAAATTTATTTTCTTCCTGAGTTGTATCAGAATTGTTGTGAAGTAAAACTGAATAGTTCCTTAATTAGTTGGCTTTGGCCAGGGACAATTTGCTGTCATTTTCCTTTAGCTAGAGATTGAGATTCTATTATAAGGAATCAAGGCCATTCTGCTAGCAATCAGTTTTATGTGTCTAGTGATTCTGTTGCAATGTAGGACACTACAAGAGCTCTTCAAGTGACGTTTGTAAGCATCCTTCAGTGAGACACTATCACCTCTATAGTGTTAATTAGTTCTCTATTTTGATCAGCCATTTAACCAACCAAAGAGTTGAATGGAAAGGACAAATTAACTTTTGTATGCTTTGTGGTTGTGTTGTTACTGTATCATCAAGGAATGTTGGCAAAGGTGTATCTCTTTGGTGTGATGAGATTTTTTAATGTTAAATAGTGATACATGTGGCAAACTTAATAGTAACTTTTTGTATCCTCATGTGTACATAGTCTGCATCAATATTTGTGTATATGATTTCAATATGATTGTTATATTGTGTTTTTTTTTCTCCCTGGATCTGCTATTGAAAATGTATTTTAAAATACATGAACTTAACTGTTTAAGACATTTTTTGTGCAAGCAATTTCATTCTATATCAAAATAATAGCTGTTTGGGTTTATGTATGCTTACTTTTTCATATCAATGTAAACTTGACACTCTTGGAAACAAATTAATTTCAATGTTAGTTCAATGGTTGTGTTTGATTTTGATAACATTCTGGAGATCGTTTTTTATTATTATTTTATTAATTTATTCTATAAATTGTAACACCTTTTAATGTATATCCAAATGCAGCTTTTTAAATCAGACCAAAATGTAAATTTTGTATTGCAACTTTTAAACTATATTGATAACATATCTCATTATTAGTTATTAGTTACATACTGTCAGAAAACTAACTCTTACCTGAAAAATGTTCTTGACATATTAGAAGTTTGATAATAATCAGAATTGCAATTGTAGAAGTATGTTAAAAACAACAGTTGAAAGCTAAGTTTCCAATTTTAACTTTTTTTTTGGTCACATTTTTTTCAGTGATCCATTTTGTTCCCCATATTTTATATGTACCACTGTTAGTACAAAACTGAAATAAAAAATTAAATAATTCCTTTGTGTTCCCCAGCAACTTTGCCCTTCTTCCCTCTAACTGATTGCTAGTCTCCTTAGCTTCATAGTTATAAGATGCTATTTAAAAGTTATTTACAGATACAATTTATTTTATTGTTATGTACTTCAATAATATACATATAATGGATTACAATTGAATTGCAGTGTACAGTCTGTTCTTGTGATTTACAATTGTTGCTTTGCTGTATACACAACAATAAACTGATCTTGCTATTCAGTTCAATAAAAAAAAAAAAGCCCAAATATGTTTAAACAAAAATGTTTTTACAACTACATAATATCATTTTTACATTTTATGTTTGGCAATGTTGATGCATTCTGATCTGTTCACAGCCCTAACACACAAAATGAAGAAATATTTTTTTAAAATACTGTTATGGAAAAAACAAACAAATTGTAAATCATTCCATTGAAACCTGAATTATCAATCTACTTGGATATATTTGTAATTGTTATATTTCTAAATGTGACTCTTGTGGTAGATCTCATATATATTTAGTCCAGTGCTTCATTTAATGCATTAAGCTCTTCTGAAAAAAAAAATGAGATTGTTTCACCACACTTATCATTTTTATTTTATCCAATCTTTAATATATTTCTATAAATGACTTATCAGACCAAATCAATAAAACTGTCAACTGAAATGAAGCCATTGATTTCATTCATCTATGATTTACATTTAGAACATCTTGGCAATGGTATTGCTATAAACATAAACAATCTCTAAACCAGTGTGATGTCACCATTTGTGTTAGTGTCTCAGCCAGATGGGCATATAGTGTGCTCATTTCCTGTACAGTTGTTTTTTATATCAAAGTTAAACATTGAAAGTTTATCTATGTAAGTAGTGTACAGACATTTATTAATCATTTTTTATTATCCACTATCTTATTCACCTACTCCTCTCTATATCCTTCTATAGTCCTTAATAATTTACTTAAAGGTGAACTTGAATAAAGCTTCACCCAACAGTTGTGTACAATAAACTTGCAGTTTTCCTTAACAGCTCTAAAGGGTTTTGTTGTAACATCTCAATTTTCTCTGTTACATGAAAGAGTTTCTCTCCTGGTTTGAAAAAAGAAGTCATCCTCTTTTATTTCATCTTGAATCATTTTTGTTTCTAATTTGGTGCATAAAATAAATATATAAAATATCTACTGTGTTGTAGTGACTAAGCTTGCTAAGTCTTAGTTATTAGGTTGATAACTAGATTTAGTTTTAGCAAGTTGAAAGTGTGTTTGTGTGAGATCCCTGGACTGGTAGTACATTAGCCGTTTATTGTGATCTTGTTTTGTATACATTCTGTCAATTTATTAAAATCCAGCTTCATCTAATGATTATATTATGTTTATTTTCAAAGGGAGTTCTAGGTAGCAAAGTTATTTAAAGGGAACATTTTTTTAATGAAAAGAAAAGATTTATTTAACTTTAAGTTAGCTCATTAAATTGATTAATTCTACAGTTTGGGTTTAACTTTCACTGCCTATACCTTTTTAGAATCCTGGATATTGACTTAAGCACCTTAACACTCAAAATTTATTTTGTTTAATTTGCGCAAGCAATTCTATTTGTTCTCTTTTATTAGAAGCATTGTACACTTTTTGTTTGCACTGCAGGCATTTTCTGTTGCCAGAGGCTTACATTGTTTACTGTTATCTGTTTTAAATGTTTACCAACTTGTGAAATCATAACATTACCATTATTCACAATAAAAGCTACATTCCCTGTTAGTAGATATCAATGGCTTCACTCTAGGATATTATTAGTTGTAGCCTGAAGGCCTGATGATTAAATAAATCATAGAAAAATAAGTTCCTTTTTTTTAGAAAGTTTATTTTTATATTGAAATGATACTGATACTTCTTCTCTACATTCATAAAGCCCAAGTCTGTTCTAGAACAATAATGTACCGATCTATAAAAAAATAATTTCTTGCCCATCTTAAATATCAATAACCAATCATGCAACAAAAAATTAAAACATTATTCCTTTCTAAGTAAGTCATACTCACAATTCACAAAAAAGAGTTTTCCATAACTTATTTTAACTTATACTTAGAAAATATTTAAGTTACTCAGACTAAACGAGTTATTCCCCTTGTTTTTGCCTTATCTGAAAAAACATAATAAACATTCCCATAGATATCTGCCTTGCCAATTTGGGCCTGAAGAGTTTCCATCTGCTGATAATAAGAAAAGGACAATATTTTACACCTGATGTATTTTTTCTAAATATATTTTTGATGTAAATAATTTATGATACACATCAGGCTTGCATGCATTTATTTTTTTTTGGTGTGTTTATTCTTTAATATGAAATATGTTTTTCATTTTAAAATGTCAACTTTAAACAAGTGCTTTTTAAAAAATGACTTGCTCTAAATATAGAAAGTTTTCCATTTGATAAAGTTTTAAATAAACTAATCCATTCATTGAGGAATTTTATCAGGTACACACACACACACACACATTGTCAAGTCACATTCTTAATTTCCACTTTTCTTTTTTTCTTTGTTATGTTTGAACAATAGTGCATTACTAATGTACTGGCTTAGCTAGTATTTGAATAGTTCCCTTCAAAACCTGATCAATAGTATTGAAGTTTATTATTTCAAATAGGAATAATTTATTTCTACCACTTCAGGGAATAGTATTTTTTTAAAGCCAGTGGCGTCTGCCTTTTGAATTTATTATTCATATTTGAAATGACCATATATTTTTTGTATTCAAAGTCTTCAAATATATTAGCTTCTTTGGGCAAGGAATGCATAACGAGTGAAGAGTTCATATTTGTTGATGTATTTTTATGTTCATGCCTTATTCTTGATATTGTAAGTTGGAGGGGGGGGGGTTGAATTAGAACTGAATAGTTTCCCTGCTTTAATAGTCACCTTGTACATTATCATTCACCTTTTGTTTTTTAGTTGTATCCACTCTGTATCATTCAATGTTTTTTATTATATGTTCTTACAAAAACTGCCATTACTAATTCATGCTCGTATAATATACAGATTGTAGTACTTCTACCAAATAAGATTTTTTTTTCCTTTGAGTCCGTTATCTGTTGATCAGAAGTTATACTGTACTAACACTAGAACAGAAGTTTTGCATTATCTCGGTGATTGTTGTAATTTTGTATGGCTCGTCAGTGTTGGGCGTAGAGGGGTTTTCCTTCCAGGCCTACATCAGATATGTATTTGCTTATTTAACTTTGTGTGGGTTGTTATACATTGAAATACCTAGCAGCTATAATGAAAACATATCTAATAACATTTTTCGCCATTTTATATAAATATTAAGAACTTTGTAAACATTTATAGCGCTGACATGTGCAGTTTCCAGTACAGGTATTTAAAGAAACCAAGGCAGAAAGAGTTTACAAAAAGTATATAAAAATTAAACACCTAACCCAAAAAGTAAGCAGACAGCTGCAGAGTGAATACATAAACAATGTAATATCTAAAGATAACAACAAAAACCTATGGTCATACATTAAGTCTAAGAAAATGGAAACAACAGGCATAGCGCCATTAAAAGATGAACATAACATAATACATAATGATAATGAAACTAAAGCAAACATCCTAAACAAATACTTTGCATCAGCATTCTCAGCCCCAGGAGACAAAGACATATTTCTTAATTTGAACCAAGTAGACAACATAGAAGATTTAGTAGTACAAGAAAATGGAATTCAAAAACTATTAGCCAACACCAAACCAAATAAAGCGTCTGGACCTGATGGTATTCCAGCTAGATTACTCAAAGAACTAAGCAATGAGCTAGCCCCAGTGTTCAAAATACTCTTTCAGGCATCGCTTAACCAGGGCAGAGTACCAAAGGACTGGAAAGAAGCTAATGTCACCCCCCTATTTAAAAAAGGAGAAAAATCTGATCCAGGAAACTACAGACCAGTATCACTTACCAGCATCACATGTAAAATACTAGAACACATAATATGTAGCAACATCATAAACCACTTAGACAAACATAATGTCCTCACCCCATACCAACATGGCTTTAGGAAATATAGATCATGTGAAACCCAACTAATAGGACTAATTGATGATTTCTCAAAAGGTTTAGATAATAGTGAACAAATAGATGCTATCTTACTAGATTTTTCCAAGGCTTTTGACAAAGTTCACCACCATAGTTTGCTTAAAAAATTAAAATATTTCGGCATTAACGGTCCACTGTATCAGTGGATTAAAGATTTTCTGATAGGGAGAGAACAAACTGTAATAATAAATGGCTCTAAATCAACACCAATAACAGTAAACTCAGGTGTACCTCAAGGAACAGTCTTGGGTCCACTACTATTTTTAATTTACATAAATGATTTACCAAATTGCATTAGTTCAGGAACAAAAGTCAGATTATTTGCAGACGATTGCATAATATATAGAACAATAAAAACAAAACAAGACACAGATATTTTACAAAGAGAATTAGATGAATTACAGAAATGGGAATCAAATTGGAGCATGTCTTTCCACCCAGAAAAATGTCAGTTGTTAAGAGTAACAAAAAAAATTAAACAAATTAATTCCACTTATCTTATTCATGGCAAACCAGTAACACAGACTAAAAACTCAAAATACCTAGGTGTTATAATAAATGAAAAACTGTCATGGAATCCACATATTGATGAAACTATAAAAAAATCCAACAAAGCATTAGGGTTTATTAAAAGAAATTTCTATAAATCAAATAAGAACATAAAACTAAAATGTTATTTAACCTTGGTTAGGCCAATAATAGAATATGCATCCACCGTGTGGGACCCCTCAACTCAAGAAAACATTAAGAAACTGGAACAAACACAAAATAGAGCAGTGAGATTCATATCAAACGAATATTCACATTTGACTAGGGTAACACCATTAGTAAAATCACTAAATTTAGAAAGCCTTCAGGACAGAAGACTCAAAAGTAAAGTAGCAATTATACATAAAACACTGAACCATAATCTTCAAATACAAAAACAAAATTTAATAAAATACTCTGAAAGACACAAAAATAAAGGCACATTCCTCGTCCCATATGCTAGGACAAATTTGTACAAATACTCCTTCTTCCCTAGTGCTATTAGAGCATGGAATGGGTTGCCTGAGCTAGCCAGAAAAACCAGTGACTTGGCAGAATTTAAGTCATTGGTTAATATGCATGACTAAATGCATGACGCGTAGGACGTAATCATCTTCTTTTTTGAAGTAACGTCTGTATTATATAAGATAAGATAGGTTGTCCATTCTGAAACAAAAATATATAAAAAAAAATAATTTTTAATTAAGGTTACAAATTGAAACTATAATAAATTTTGTGTTATACTGGCGTGTATGTAATAACCACTGGTATAGAAATATGTTGCTGTATCATTCCTTTACCCATTCAGAGTTGTGCAGAATTATTTCCCCTTTTTTACAACCCTTCTCTCCCCTGAATTTTTAGACATCTTGTATTTGTACATAGATGAAACAGTTATATCAAAACTTTTTTTTTTTTTTTTTGGTTTCATATCTTAATAAAATATAAATAAGTATAAACTAATTGGATCAGTGTTCAGTTTATTATTTACAGAGTTGACTTTGAAGGTAACAAATCTGTTGGTTTTGTCAACTGTGTGAGATATAGTTTCATTGGATTAGGCAAAAATGTTGTTCAGATGTGGAAACTATGTTTACCTTAAAGGATTATGGGTTAAAAGTTCACATGAGTCTCCCTGGGTCAGATGGTTGTCTCAAAGAATAATGAATCATGTGTTTTGATTGCCAACAAAGGAGGATATTTTTATTTTTGGATAATATATCCTGATCCTGCTAGTTACAAGAGTTTTTTTTTAAACATATCTCATTAAGTAGTTTTTTTTTAGATTTGGATAAGGGGCTCAGTTGTAGAGGTGGTAGTTGTGGTTGGTAAGGGGCTCAGTTGTAGAGGTGGTAGTTGTGGTTGGTAAGGGGCTCAGTTGTAGAGGTGGTAGTTGTGGTTGGTAAGGGGCTCAGTTGTAGAGGTGGTAGTTGTGGTTGGTAAGGGGCTCAGTTGTAGAGGTGGTAGTTGTGGTTGGTAAGGGGCTCAGTTGTAGAGGTGTTAGTTGTGGTTGGTAAGGGGCTCAGTTCTAGAGGTGGTAGTTGTGGTTGGTAAGGGGCTCAGTTCTAGAGGTGGTAGTTGTGGTTGGTAAGGGGCTCAGTTCTAGAGGTGGTAGTTGTGGTTGGTAAGGGGCTCAGTTGTAGAGGTGTTAGTTGTGGTTGGTAAGGGGCTCAGTTCTAGAGGTGGTAGTTGTGGTTGGTAAGGGGCTCAGTTGTAGAGGTAGTAGTTGTGGTTGGTAAGGGGCTCAGTTCTAGAGGTGGTAGTTGTGGTTGGTAAGGGGCTCAGTTCTAGAGGTGGTAGTTGTGGTTGGTAAGGGGCTCAGTTCTAGAGGTGGTAGTTGTGGTTGGTAAGGGGCTCAGTTGTAGAGGTGGTAGTTGTGGTTGGTAAGGGGCTCAGTTCTAGAGGTGGTAGTTGTGGTTGGTAAGGGGCTCAGTTGTAGAGGTGGTAGTTGTGGTTGGTAAGGGGCTCAGTTCTAGAGGTGGTAGTTGTGGTTGGTAAGGGGCTCAGTTGTAGAGGTGGTAGTTGTGGTTGGTAAGGGGCTCAGTTCTAGAGGTGGTAGTTGTGGTTGGTAAGGGGCTCAGTTGTAGAGGTGTTAGTTGTGGTTGGTAAGGGGCTCAGTTCTAGAGGTGGTAGTTGTGGTTGGTAAGGGGCTCAGTTCTAGAGGTGGTAGTTGTGGTTGGTAAGGGGCTCAGTTCTAGAGGTGGTAGTTGTGGTTGGTAAGGGGCTCAGTTCTAGAGGTGGTAGTTGTGGTTGGTAAGGGGCTCAGTTGTAGAGGTGGTAGTTGTGGTTGGTAAGGGGCTCAGTTCTAGAGGTGGTAGTTGTGGTTGGTAAGGGGCTCAGTTCTAGAGGTGGTAGTTGTGGTTGGTAAGGGGCTCAGTTGTAGAGGTGGTAGTTGTGGTAGTTGTGGTTGGTAAGGGGCTCAGTTCTAGAGGTGGTAGTTGTGGTTGGTAAGGGGCTCAGTTGTAGAGGTGGTAGTTGTGGTTGGTAAGGGGCTCAGTTGTAGAGGTGGTAGTTGTGGTTGGTAAGGGGCTCAGTTGTAGAGGTGGTAGTTGTGGTTGGTAAGGGGCTCAGTTCTAGAGGTGGTAGTTGTGGTTGGTAAGGGGCTCAGTTGTAGAGGTGGTAGTTGTGGTTGGTAAGGGGCTCAGTTGTAGAGGTGGTAGTTGTGGTTGGTAAGGGGCTCAGTTGTAGAGGTGGTAGTTGTGGTTGGTAAGGGGCTCAGTTGTAGAGGTGGTAGTTGTGGTTGGTAAGGGGCTCAGTTGTAGAGGTGGTAGTTGTGGTTGGTAAGGGGCTCAGTTGTAGAGGTGGTAGTTGTGGTTGGTAAGGGGCTCAGTTGTAGAGGTGGTAGTTGTGGTTGGTAAGGGGCTCAGTTGTAGAGGTGGTAGTTGTGGTTGGTAAGGGGCTCAAACCTTTTCATTTTTTCTCTTTTTATTCTTTATCTTCTTTCAGGTTTCATTAAATCACCTTTCAATTTCACCACAAAAGAGTTCTGTTGGTTTTCCCCTTTCATCAACTGTATTTTATTGATGAAGTAAGTAAAGTTCCCCGCTTTCAGGGCTTCCGTTCTATAGGGCAGATGATGCAAAGGTTTCTATGGCCCACGGTTGACAAGCATCTGGCCATCACAACGAACAACCGCTTTACTTTCCCCAACTAAAGTCAGTTACCCATTATAGTTGGGTGGATTCAGGAGCGCCCTAAAAATCCCAGTCTTCACTGAGATTCGAACCCAGGACCCCAGGTTCAGTAGCCAAGCGCTTACCATTCAGCCACTGCACTATGATGCTTGTTAAATGCAAACCGGATCTTCTATGAAAATTGTAATTCTCTCCATTAATTTTTGCAAATGGTATATTAACTCTGTCTGTCTCTGGTCAAAAGTGTGTACACTTTTTTTTTTCACACAATTATTCCTTGTTCCTTGTTTTTTTTTTCATGCGTTCCTTCTATCAGCCTCCATGTCTTTGTAACGTTGTTTTCTAAGACTAAGGCTGCTTTATTGATCCTTATGGAAATTTGTTGTGATTACAAGGACCCTTTTCTCATAGAAAGACAACACAACAGAAACATACATAAATAGAACAGACACAACATAAAGAGTTCATTCAGTGACTACACACAGGCATCTTGGTCCTTTTCATGTTTCCTGATCACCCATTGGCGTTGATATAGTCTGACAAAGTGAGTGAGGTACAAATGAGTTTTTGTATCGCTCTGTTCTTGTTTTGATTAACAGCAGTCCCCACTTCACGACGACTTGTTGTAGTCATGATGGAGCGGGTGGCTGTTGTCTTTCAAGATTTTTCCGATTTGTCTTAGACATTTTTGTTTAAAAAAGTCTCTCTACTGCCAAATCTAAGATTAGCTCTAATGCGAAAGCCCCACCCCCTACTCTCTCTTCCTGTCTGTTTTTTCATTCTCTTTCTTCTCTTTCTCTGTGTAACCTTTTTAATGTGACATCTGATTAGTGAAGAGGCTACTCTGGGTTTTGTGTGCTTATAACAATGTGAAGCTTGAGTCGTACTTTAGACCACAACGAAGATTAAAACACATTGGGCAACACTTGAGTGAGCAGACTATATTTATTACACAAAAGAAATAACTTGATATAGATAATTCCAGCTGTAAGTTGCTGGTAATAAAGCTGCACATAATGACAACGTGGATAGATCATGAGTAATATCCAATGTAATATAGACAAATCATGCAGAGTTCGGTGTACTCAATGTACCAAGAGAGCATGTTGCCTGAGCTAGCTCGGAAAACCAGTGACTTGGCAGAATTTAGGTCATTGGTTAATATGCATGACTAGATGCATGACGCGTAGGACGTAATCATCTTCTTTTTTGAAGTAACGTCTGTATTATATAAGATAAGATAATGAATCGTCATCTCTACTTCAGAAAAGACTGCCCCAAAACTTTCACTTCCTCTCTCTAGAGGTCAGAGGTCTTTTTCGTGCTCTCGACCTAGACCATTCGTTATAGAAGATCTTAACACTGACCTGCAACGTCACTACCTGTGGGCAGTTTAGACCAATAGCTCGTTGCCACGTCCACTATCTCTCTCTTACTTTCTCCCTCACTCTCTCTCTCTCACTCTCTCTCCCTGTTCGCTTTTCTTTTTCTCTCTTTTTTCTTCACCCAATCCAAAACACTCGGCACTTATTTCAATTATTGTCTAACTCAGCATTGTTTCACATCAAATAAATGGTTTCCTATTCATCTACTATTCCTACTACATAAGGAGTTGGACTTTATTGAACGATGTTAGCTTTTGTCACAGCTTTTTTTGTTTTTTAAATTCTACTCCAACCTAGGCTCAAGTAAAGTACATGACTAGAAGAATGAGTTTGACATTGCATCACCCGTGACCTTCACTAGCATACGATTTCAATGCTTACGATTTGAATTCCTGATTCGTACCATGGACTTAACGATTTAAAATAGTTCCATGTGGCGATTGTACATTGCAGTATCTCAATCTTGTGAAACCTTCACCTAAACGAAGAAATGTCGCTCCTCCCCCTCTCACCGGCCCACCAATCAATTAGAAGGAATTAGGTTTTGCGCTGACCTGCATTCTGGCTTACAGAAATAAATTCTTAATTCTCACTATTTAAAAAAAAACAGAGCGCAAGTAGGACACATTTTGAGTGTGAGCTGTTCGTCATCAAATACTTTACCTATCCCTTAGCCTGTTTGGACCGTTGGGGCACCAAGCAAGATTTGTCGACCGTCTTTCTCCATTCCTCCCTGTCTTTTGCCTTGTTTAAAACCTCTATCAATGGCAGGCCCGTCGATTCTTTTATGTTGTCCTCCCATCGCTTTCTCGTTTGCCTCTTCTTCATTTTCCTGGTACTGTTCCCTGAAGGAAGGTCTTTGCGAGCACTGTGGATCTTGTAATATGGCCATATATTTTAAGCTTGCGTTAGCACTAGTTAGCAGGTCATCATGGGGTCTGATGGCTGTCTCTAAACACTCCTGGTTCTAAAACAAAAAAATAACGCTTGGAGCGGGTCTGTTCATGTCACGCACATAGAGAAAGACGGGAAGAATTGGAATCTTTTTTCTGCTCAGAATTTTTGGAGTCCATCTTTTTATCGCGAAAGCATAACGAGAGGCCCAACATGAAAATACAAAAAAAAATTCTTATTGCAATTATTTAATTTTGTAAACACATTTGTTTCGGTTTATTTATACTCTCATTTACAATTACAATTCACATTTTTTGAAAAATTTTCACTGAAAAAAAAAATCCTTTCTTCTCAGTAAGTCACCAATCACAATCATTCTTCTAAATTTTAATGAAAGGCGCGTTCAACATTTTGAGAATCGCCGCACACAAAAAAAAATACTACTAAATATACGTATGTGTCATTATGTTCCGCTATAAATATCTCAGTGAACTACCCGATAACTTGCCCAAACATGATTCTCTTAGTGTGATGTTAACGCAAAGATAATAATAGATGTGTTTTCTGTGAGACTGTTAACTCGTCTCGTGTAACTAAAATGTGTGGAAGCCTCTTGGTGTTTCTTAAAGCAATGATTCTTATTGCTGTACTTGGGACTCTCCCCATCCCAAAACAAATTACGCGTCAACTTTTACCCGTTTAGGAATGGACCTCATTCACCAATCGTAATCAAACAACATTTAGCCACGTAGTGCTCTATCTCTTCTATATAATTTACGATCTCATGTTTAATTCATGATGGTTGTCATGTGACAGTTTTTTTTGTTGTTGTTTTATCAATAAGATCACGTGACTAAATGTTGTTTGTTTACGATTGGTGAATGAGGTCCATTGAAGCGGAGCGCAGTGACCCAAACATTGATCCCTGTCAGGTGCAACATTCCCTTTCTTCCAAATATAGTCGAAGTTTTTTTTCAGCTGAAGTTTCCACTCTACTGTAAACTTTTTATACACAAATAATGACACTTATATTTACCCAACAAAAGGTAGGATCCTTTCACTGACCAAGCACCCACTTTTTTTTTCAAAACGTGAAAAAAATAATCTCGCTCCACTTCACGTTCTAGTCAGCTAGGTAGTCTATGCGTAGCTTGCGAAAGGTCAAGGTCTTTTCTCCATTATTCTGAGATTCTGGAATTCTATGTCGTCTAAAGTGCACTATTCCCACAATATCTACTTTAAAAATAGCGCAGGCCAAACTTACGTACGTCCGGTTGAAAAATTGTGTCAGAAAGATTCGAGGTACGTGTACTTTGTTGTGGTACACTTCAATAGTTCTAAAACGCTCGCGAATTCTATAGCTACTAAAAACTGTTTACAAATCCACAAGACGTTTTTCTATAATATTAGTTATTCTCGGAGGACGAGAATTTCGTAATTGTTCATTTAACTTTATTTACAATCCAGCTTGGGCGTAGCCAGAGCCCATCGAAAAGGGTTGTGTATGGCGGAGGGGTGATAACTAGCGTAACTGAAGTTAAATTCTATAAGCTTAGCTATGTAGCAATGTTGTTTTTTTTTTT
>JAZGLO010000310.1:0-28183 GCA_036873155.1 Biomphalaria sudanica
TTCAGCGACTACACACAGGTATCTTGGTGTATTTCATATTCCCTGATCAATGAGTGGCGGTGATAGAGTCTGACCGAGTGAGGTACGAACGAGTTTTGTACCGCTCCGTTCTTATTTTGATTGACAGCAGTCGCCCACTTCGAGACGACCTGACGTAGTTCTGATGGAGCGGGTGGCCGTTGTCTTCCAAGATGTTTTCGATTTTTCTTAGGCACTTTTGTTCAAAAAGTTCCTTTAAATGTGGTAATGTTATGAGTGTAATTTTTTTATGCTTTTTAAATGTTGTTTTCTGGACGTCGCAACAGTTAGATGAGGAGTAGCCTTGCCAACAAGTTATTCCGTATGTTAGCAGATTTTGTATAGTCGCGCCGTAAAAAGTCTCAAGGATCTTCTTGTTTAGTTTAAAGCTACTGAGTTTGTATAGAAAAGGAGTCGCTGGGCTGTTTTCTTTGTCAGAGTTCCAAGGTGGTCTTCTCATGAAAGCTTGTTGTTGATGATAACGCCTAGATAGTTATATGGTTTACTTGTTCTATAGATGTAGTGTTTCTTTGCAGTTCACGTATAGTTTGTTTTTTCTGTCTAAAATCTATTATAAGTAATTTAGTTTTTGTGACATTCAGTTCTAGAAAGTTGTCGGTGCACCAGTTTGTAAACTCTTCTATCGAGCTTCGATACGGAGTTTCGGCTCCTGAAATGAGACCAACTATGGCAGTATCATCAGCGAATTTAACACACTGAATTAGTTTCCCGTTTTAGACCTTCAAGGATCAGTACGACAAATGATATTAATGTCATCTGTTTCTTTGGCCAACGGTAAATAAGCAGGATATCATGTGGTCAGCACAACGACCAATTCATTTTCTTTCATTACCAAAAAGGCAGGTATCCATTGGAGTTGGGGCGACTCAGGGGCATACCTAAAAATTCCCAAATTCAAAATCTAAGTCGTCAACAAGATTTGAACTAAGGACCACAGGTTCGAAAGCAAAGTGCTTAGCCACTCTGCCACAGTGCCACCCCCAAAACGTAAAGTTCTTCTTTCAGACTTTGCGATCAATAAGGCAAATAGTGTTAATGTCATCTGTTTCTTTGACCTTCGGTAAACGAGCAGGGTGTTATGTGGCCAAAACAACGACCAACCGATTTTACTTTACCGAACTAAAGCCAGATACTCATTAAAGTTGGGGGAACTCAGGGGCGCCAAAATTCAAAATCCCAGTCTTCACCAAGATTCATACCCAGGACCACATATCAGAAAGCTAATTGCTTTACCACTCAGCCTCTGCTCCCTAGTGATATGAAGTGTGCAGGGTAAAATCTGATTCCAGACCTGAACCATGTCTCTGTCTTTCTCATATGTCTAAGGATCTGCATTCGACTAAAAATTCCTGTTGTACTCTTGTTAGTGGCTGTATCTTAGTCAATCTTAGTTGCCTCTAAAACTTTCTTGGTCATTGTCTAAGAGTTGTGTCTAAGACTCTTGGAACTCTAGGCCTATAGAAGCTTGTCTCTATCTGCCTGTCTGATCAAACTTCTGTCTTGCAAAGATCCAAACCGATATAAATTATGGTGTCCCTATTACCGATGGCTCATATCGCAAGGCGCACAGATTAGAAGGGAGGCCAATGGCTGAGCACTCCTGGGAAACTCCCCTATATCCCTTCTCTGTACACATCAGTCGTTCAGGTTTCCGCCATAAATAGGATCATTTGAGGAACGGTGTTTGGATAGTTACATGTTTGCTGGGGATTTCTTCCATCCCCTCAAGTGCAATGGACTCTGCCCTTTGCCACCGAAACAGGGGTTATTGTTAGCTTCCCTATTGGCCTAATCGTCTCCTGTAACGACTGTTTTCACCGAGCGCCACGGTGAGGCTGAGAAGCTTCGCTTGGGTGTCTAAAACTTGCATCTTCGATAGTAACCGACTGTAAACTAGGTTAAAATTGCCTATTCGTCACCCTGTTCTACACATCAAGCACTTCCCGGTTTAGTCTTCTCAACTGATCCATGTGTCTTTTCACTTTAGAAACTTGTGCCACCTTAGAAATTTGTGCCACCTTAGAAACTTGTGCCAACTTAAGGACAGGGGAAGAGGTTCCCTTCATATGTGTCATGCTTTCTAGACTGTCATTTGGAGGTGCCGGGCTCAAACACTACCCTCTGCCATTCTCCGTTGCCCTAAGTAGTTTTCGTCTATGGTGTAATTATCTACCGAATCTTTAGAGCACCCGAAACATGTACGCTAAATTGAACTTTAATGTTACCAACAAAAAAAAAGTCCAGATTTAATATATATATATATATATATATATAGGTCTGTGCTTTGAAACTTAAGACTGCCATTCTGAGGTGCCTAGATGATCACAAAAATTGTAATACAGATTTAAAATAGCTTATCAGCACTAACAATATTCTGTACACCGGATACATCGACAAGATTGGTATTTATAGCTTTTTAGTCCACATATGAAAATCTATAATATACCTAAACAGATTTAATCTATTATAAAAATTTAAGCTTGCACTCTAAGGTTTTTTGAAAATTTCTATCTAGAAAAATAAAATAATTTGGAACAAAATAAGCTTTTGTTTTATTATGTTAAATTATATTTTAAAATTGTTAGCGTTAAGTTTGATGATTATTGTGTATGAAACACTATCTGCTATGTTACTTATGTTGTTGTTTTTTTTCATTGTTTGTTGTTGTTAGCTTGTTTTCGGCCAGTTTCCTGGGTTGGTACTGATTCTACACCATCATGTCCTTGCTCAAGTGCGTCAAGTGTATGCAAGTTATTTTTAGACCCATTCCCCTTTGGTATGTATATAAATGTTTACTTAGCTTTTGTTTTATTATGTTAAATTATATTTTAAAATTGTTAGCGTTAAGTTTGATGATTATTGTGTATGAAACACTATCTGCTATGTTACTTATGTTGTTGTTTTTTTCATTGTTTGTTGTTGTTAGCTTGTTTTCGGCCAGTTTCCTGGGTTGGTACTGATTCTAACACCATCATGTCCTTGCTCAAGTGCGTCAAGTGTATGCAAGTTATTTTTAGACCCATTCCCCTTTGGTATGTAATATAAATGTTTACTTATATATTAACTAGCTCTAGTGCTGCGTCCACTGTATCGCGAAAGTTTAAAACATGACAGAAAAGTATGCAAAACTAATGTAATGCTCAATGGGCCTCAAATACCAAGATAGAGAGAAAGGTCAGGAGATCTCAAGAGACAGAAAAAAACGTGTCCACGCAAAAAGACTGGCTCATCCAACCTAGGTCCTAGGTTCAAATCTTGGTGAAGACATGGATTTTAGTATCGTGATTATAAGGGCTCCCCTGAGTTCAACCATCAATAATGGGTACCTGACTATTTGGGGGAAAAAAGCCGTTGGTCGTTGTGCTTCCCAAATGACACCCTGCTCGTTAACCTTTAACAACGATCTGTCTTATAGATCGCATAGTCTGAAAGCAGAACTTTTCTTTACTTTTAAGCATATACTGTTTGAACCTTGCCATGCAAACCGCCATCCAAGATAGTGCAGAAGGTGCGCACTATTAGACACTAGACTGAGAAGGATGCTGACATTCGAGATGAGAGAACGATTCCCGCCCAAATCTAGAACCTATATGTGTGATGTCCTCGTGTAAATAAACATCTGTATCTCGTTGAGACGCCTCTCTTCAGTTATTACAATACGTTTAAGAATAAAAGGATTCCACTATATAAAAAAACTAGAATAACAGAACAGTTCTCAGCTATACATATTTTGTTTCATAATTAGGCGGAACAACCTCTCTATTTTTATTATCTTCCATTATTTTTACAGCCCATAAAATTTAGCATCTTTGACACGGAATTAGAATGACCCGTTTTCGCCATCCCCTTACACGCACAAACATACACACAAACACAAACACATACAAACATATATATATATATATATATATATATATATATATATATATATATATATATATATATATATTATATATATATATTATATATACTTTTGGCACCTAAATTCTAGTATCCCTTTTCTTCCCCATCCCGCCCCCGACTCCTTCTTGGAATAGAGTATTATCATATATATTCTAAAAGATAACTTGAATAACTTCTTTTGTGAACATATACATACATATATATATATATATATATATATATATATATATATATATTATATATATATATATATATATATATAAATATATGATATATATATATATATATATATTTGTCTGTGATCAACACTTTTTCTCCGTAAGATAGGGACTACTTTTTATTACAACTGTCAACCAAATGTCCATGTTTGTAGTGCAGATTAATGAAATATATTTCAACCAAATGTCCATGTTTGTAGTGCAGATCAATGAACTATATTTCAACCATATGTCCATGTTTGTAGTGCAGATCAAGTGAAATATATTTCAACCAAATGAAGCAAAAAAACATTAAAATTTGTTTCTGTAATATATAAAAGTGCTTTGGGATAAAAAGCGACATTTGGCCTTTGAAATATATTCAATAATGAAAATGTATAAATTTAATATTAGGTTATCTATCTATCTATCTATCTATCTATCTATCTATCTACCTACCAACCTATCTAAATATCTCTCTATCTCTCTATCTATCTATCTATCTACCAACCTATCTAAATATCTATCTATCTATTTATCTCTCTATCTATCTATCTACCAACCTATCTAAATATCTATCTATCTATCTATCTATCTCTCTATCTATCTATCTATCTACCTAACCTATCTAAATATCTCTCTATCTCTCTATCTATCTACCAACCTATCTAAATATCTATCTATCTATTTATCTCTCTATCTCTCTATCTATCTATCTATCTATCAACCAACCTATCTAAATATCTCTCTATCTCTCTATCTATCTATCTATCTACCAACCTATCTAAATATCTCTCTATCTCTCTATCTATCTATCTATCTACCAACCTATCTAAATATCTATCTATCTATCTATCTACCAACCTATCTAAATATCTCTCTATCTCTCTATCTATCTATCTATCTATCTACCAACCTATCTAAATATCTCTCTATCTATCTACCAACCTATCTAAATATCTATCTATCTAATTATCTCTCTATCTGTCTATCTATCTATCTATCTACCAACCTATCTAAATATATATCTATCTATTTATCTCTCTATCTATCTATCTATCTATCTACCAACCTATCTAAATATCTATCTATCTATTTATCTCCTCTATCTATTTATCTATCTATCTATCTACCAACCTATCTAAATATCTATCTATCTATCTATCTATCTATCTACCAACCTATCTAAATATCTATCTATCTATTTATCTCTCTATCTCTCTATCTATCTATCTATCTACCAACCTATCTATCTATCTATCTATCTATTTATCTCTCTATCTATCTATCTATCTATCTATCCATTTATCTATCTACTATTGCCCAGGTTAGAATATCGGCTCTTTGGTGCAGTGCCACCTTGCATTTTTAAGTCACATGTCTTGATATTCCACAGGCACCTGTGTACCAACTGTGGACATTCTTCTTTAGTGTCATCCACAAAAGGCCATTTTTGTTCACTTCGACTAAAGTTGAACTCAAAAGATTTCATTGTTAGTATTGGCTTATTAGTAAATGTTTGCCGTTGTAACGTCCAAAGATTGATCCGTTTTAGTGCTCCAAACACCTCGGGCCAAGTAAAACTAGTGCTGTTGAGGGTCTCTGACTTAGAGCAGGGGTGGGCAAAATACGACCCGCGGGCCACATGCGGGCCGCCGGAGTTGGTTTATATGCGGCCCGCTGACACCTACAGAAATCAGGTGTGCCCACACTACATACATATTAAAATGCAAATATATTAAAATAATATATATATATATATATATATATATATATATACATTATTGAAACCGTTTCATTATAAAAAGTGTTAAGTAAACTAAGATTAAGGTAATTGGCTATACATCAATACACTCAGTCAAAGGACACTATCTCATGCCAGTATTTATTCAATGCTATGAAGAACTGTGTTGAGTATTGGATATGCTTGACACAAGATGGCAAGTGTAACAACTGAGGGAGTTCGTGCTTTCTATGAGAAACGTAGTGTTGTTTTATTATTATTATTTTGTATATATCCCAACCATAAATTCTAAACAGCAAAGTTTGCACAAAGCTGCATAAATTGCAACATAGTATTCACGGAAATTAGCATAATAGTAGTATTTATTAGGGCTAAGGGGGTGTTAACCACAGGTAATTAAGATTTAGGAAAAAAAATCCAATGAATCTGATAGGTAAGCATGGGCAAGGCAAATAAGAAAGTTATGTTTTGTTATTTGGAGGACATTAACCGTGACCTTGTTACCGATAGATGTATGAAGAGTGGAAGGACAGATTTCATGTGTTTCATATTTTCAATTGTAATGGGTTGTTTGCATATGGAATGCAAATGCATGTTAAATCTTTTCAAATGAAGCTTTCCCATTTCTACAAGCAAGCTAAAGAAAAGTTTTTGTCATTTTCCTTTCCTGAAAGGTAAAACTATTTCTGGAGAAATGGTTAAAAGTACAACACTTATTTAGATTCATTAATTGCCAATTTATAAAGCAAATTTTAAGGCGTCAAGAACCAGTTTTCAATACCATCGGCTCACCATTTCAGTTCCAGAGGACATGACTCCAGTTAAAGAGAATCTACCAGTCATTACTTGCACGGGAGTCTTATGGATGCCAGAAGCTGTATTTCCACACTTAAAAAAAAAACCTTGCTGCTGTTCACACTATTTTTTACACATATATCTGTTCTTCTTGATCGTTCTCATTTTACATGCTGCAGGGTTCAGATCAGTAATATGAGATGAACTGCGCAGTGGTTTCCAGATCTGGCAATTCTCGAAATAGTTTTTGTTCTATTGAAGGGTTTTGGAGTCAGAGTGTTGTTCGGGTTCCATGATTTAGTAATGCACAATTGAAGGACATGGTCAGCATAATCTGGTAACATCATAATCAGAAAGACAACTACAGTGGTATTTAACATTGAAATCATGTAAAAATTTAAAAAAAGGAAAACTCCAACCTTAATAGCTAATAATAAACCTTTGCATAATATACAGGACTATCATATGGCTATTTACAACTACAAAAAACAATCAAAGCTAGCTTTACCAGTTCAGTGATAGGATTCCAAGGTTGAGTAAATTACTATTTTAATATATATAGAGATTTTTTTTTTAAATTTTGCTACAAAATTTCAAACATCTTTTTACTACATAAAATATACATTTTTAATGGCACAAAATACTAGAGACTGGTACAGAATAAATAAAGTAAAACAGAAACATTTTCCTTAAAGAGAAATATGATCATTAATGAAATGGTGGATACTTGAACCTTCATCTGTCTAGTGTATACTTGAACATTCATCTGTCTGGTGGATACTTGAACATTCATCTGTCTGGTAGATACTTGAACATTCAACTGTCTGGTGGATACTCTTGAACATTCATCTGTCTAGTGGATACTTGAACATTAAACTGTCTGGTGGATACTTGAACATTCATCTGTCTAGTGGATACTTGAACATTCATCTGTCTAGTTGATACTTGAACATTCAACTGTCTGGTGGATAGTTGACATTTAATCAGTCAGGTGGATACTTGAACATACAATCTGTGTTGTTGCTTTAAAAGTTAATAAATGAAAATTTTGCGCTGAAAAAAAATATGATACAAATTGTAATTAGTTACTATTTATTTGAACTGTATATAAGTATTAAAAATACAAATAAACACTATCATAATGATAACCATTCAATATGCCCATTTCTTCCCAGATTCAACAAATTAGAATCTTTCAAAGATAACAATGAAAAGTTTTTATAGAAAACTGATTAGATACTTAAGATAAAAAAAAGGACTCCTTATGACAAGACAATTATTAGATGTTGAATATAAACTTAGCAAGTTTCAAAATACCATAAAACCTGAAGCTCAATAGTTTTTTTTAGTTTTTAGATCTAAACATGACAGTCATATGGTCATACTGGCAAACCACACAAAACTAATAGCAGCTCTTCCATTTTTGTAAGCCAGTAATAATAAGTTTTGCCTTAGAGTCCGAAGATTAGCAAGGAATGCAGTAATTCCCCTGGTACACAGCCCCAGCTGTGACCTACATATTTTGTCACATCCAGGGCAAGGTAGTAAAATATGTCTATAAACAACTTATATTATATTTATTCACAAACCTTCTATTTACTCAACTCTCCTTGGCAACTTTGACTTTGTTAGGTCAACATATGAAGGGGCCTTAAAAAAACAACTTACAACTCATGTTAAAATGAGATTGCATAATTTTATACAAACACTTATATTAAAGCTATTGTTAACTTTACAAATATATTATAGTTACTAGATCCTATCACAAACTTTTACCAGGTAATTTGGAGTACACTTGGGAGTTCAGAGCAGACTGTGTGGCAGTTTCTGTCTTCTTTCAAAAGAAAAACAACAAAACATTTGATCTGTCTTATCCTCACTAAATATGTGTTTACATATTGAAAAAAACAACAACAACCATTTTTAGCATACATTATATGATAAAGTAGAGAAGAAAGGTTTGTTGATCAATTAACTTAGGAACTTAAAATGTCAAGCTTAATCTTGGTGCTGACACATATAGATACCTAGACATAGACTCCAAATAGCTAAGACAGAATGACCTAAAGTGTCTGGCACAGAGAAGCCATCACCATACAAACTTAACTAGAGGCCAGTCTGACTGTTTTCCTCTCATCAATTCTCTATGCTTTTAATCCTGGACAGTGTATAGAAGGCATGCATAAAGCTTAGCTCTAAATGATAGAGCATATGGACACCACACTATGAGAATAGGAGCACAAACTGCAAATAAAAAAAAAAATCAGCCTTGAAAGAAATAATATAGAAATCCACACAGCTTTACATTTACCCAGTATGCAGCCAAACATTCCAACTCATCAGAAAGACACACAAAAATGGAATGTGCCATCTAGAGAACAGATGTGTCCTATGAATTATAATGAACAAACTATACATTAAATATGATGTGAGCTGTTAATAGATGTTTTATTTTAGATGATTTAGACAAGAAAGATGATGCCTATTATAAGCTATCCTGACAAGATCAATGCCTAATCTTTCGACTCAGGACTGGACACAACAGAATGAGACAACATATGTACTGGAAGCTCAAAATTGGAACCAGTGAAATCTGCCTATGCGGAGTGACACCAGAGAATGTCCTTCAAAACTGTTCTCTTTACCATGAGGCCTGTATAAGACACTGACCCCAAAACACCCCAATAAAAAGTAAACTACATGGAAAGATCCCTGATTAAAACCACTGCACAGTAGATATAAAAATATGGTTAAGTCATCTGAATGCTCCAGCATAAAAATAAGAACGAGGAAGAGAAGATGATTCAGAGGATCCTTCAAAAAAGCCAAGGAAGGTTTTGAAAGATTTTTTAGCCTTTAAAAAAAACAACTACTGATCAAATACTTTTACATGAAGATAGTAAAGTAAAACAAACAAGAACAATGAGCCTTACCAGAGCTAGGTAAAATGTTGCCAAAAGATCAGAAAGTCTTACTGTGCTTATAAACTGAAAATCAAACAAATATTTAAAGATAATCTTAAATGTAGCAATTGACTTTATATAAGTATGAGTTGAAGTGACACTAGAAACATGGGATAGGATTCATTCAATAGGCTAGGCTCTACCATTTTCAATTATTCTAAACATTTTTTTTTTCCTTTTTCAAAACTCATCATGAATTGGACAGGTGAACATCAGGACTCTTTAAAGCACATTATAAAAGAAACTTATTTATTTGAATAGTGAGGCTTTGTGCTTGGTTGAAATGGACCTGTAACAGAACAAATAGCAATTTTTAAAACCAATTGAAACAAAAAATTTGTTTTTTTTAGTACTTTTCATTAATATTATCTTTTTCTTTTTAATTTTTAACATAGTTGGGTTTTTTGGGTAGATTAATTCCAATTGTGGGAGATGTATTATTATTATTACTTCATGGTGTAGTAAATGACACATTGATTAATTATATTGTCATGAGTGTGCTAACAATTTAAAAAAATGAGAAGGCAACCTCTTACTGTAAATCAATTAAAATGACACCATTGGTCCCTCAAATTCAATCCTATTAAAACTGTAGAAGAGAGATGTTTCACAATTATTAAGTTATTGGAGCAGCTAATAGAACAATATAATCTCATAGACCCATACAAATGTTATTAGATCAAACACTTTTGATAATTTGATAAAACATTCATTTTTTTTATAAGAAAAAAACCCTTTATCCCATAATAAAAACTGTTGATAGAAAAAAATTAACAATTTGGTTTTAATCCAATATCTGTAAACTCTAATAGTAGTAGTAAAAAAATTACTTGTCTAAATGTTCAATATTCTAAGACAACTTTTTAATTCCAACATCTCATTTCAATTCTTGGAATTCTATAAACAATGGGAGAATAATAAATGTAACATTAGTTTTGATATATTTGTGTTTCATTTGAAGAGTTAAAAAATAAGTACAGAGAAACTTGAAACAAAAATGTACAAACTCAAAACATAGTGTGTAAATGTAAAGTAAGAACTATTTTTTTAAACTCATACCTTTTATTTCAGCAGAGCGGTAATACTTTCTATTTTCATCCTCTATAACTGTTTTGTACCTATCTTTAGGAAAATGTTGATACCAAAGTTGCCTTTTAACTTGCAAATGACTTTCTCTATTGTTTTCATTCTAACCTCATTTTCATTTATGGCTAATGCAGGCCAACTTACACTCAACAGAAGAGAGGCATCAGTGTTCTGCGATACAAAAAAAAGTTATTTAGAAAAGTTTAAGGATACAAGAGTATGCAAATATCAAGAACCAGGATTCTTACACATTTAAAGTGCACAAGATTAGGTTTGAGGAATATACACAGCAGCAGCATAGTGGAGTTCGTGGTTCCTGATGAACTGACTGGATCTCACATTATGCCATAAAAGTGCTTTATTTTCAACTAGTCCTGCTACATCTGTAGATTCATTTATTTGCAATGCATATTTCTTATTTCAAGCAAGTAAAAAATTTTCTGATGGCTCATCAAATGGTATGATTTAATAATTGGTATAAGTTAATACCCCCCCCCCCAATAAATGAAAACAACCTAACATAAAATTAAATACAAGATGCAAAATAGAGCCATGAGATTTATAACAAACAAATATTCACAATTGAGTAACACCATTGGTAAATTCACTTAACTTAGAGATGCTTCTGAAGTATAGACTAAAAAGTAAAGTAGTAAAACATTAAACACTGAACAATAATTGCAAACACAAAACACACCTAATAATATACTAAGAAAGACACAAAGATAAAGGCACATTTCTTTTTCCATATGCTAGGACAAATTTGTCCAAGTATTCCTTTCCTGTTATCATTAGAGCATTGAGCAGTTTGTCTGAATTAGCCAGGTTAATCATGCAAAATGAAAACCATGTAGTGGACTGTGCAGAGACCTAATAATGGGATATTCAAAATAAATGTCAGTTCCTATTAATCAAACATGAATACAAACTGAATGTAGTAAGAGTTGATTTGGTTGAGAAAAGGAGGTGTAGGACTAATAGCAGCTTTAGACTGAGTGATCTACAAAAATGAAGTTTTTCTACTAGGCTGCCTAGTACCTAGTACATACATTCTTTTTTCTTTGCCTTATATTACAATGGTAAAATCGTTATAAAGAGGTGAATAAAATATGGTAAATATAGATAAGCTCTGAAGAGGATACAAACAGATCTCCGAACTGGCCACAGCACTAGAGCCCATGTACTATGCTTATATCTTTGATCATCAAGTCCCAAAAAGAACCTTTCAAGTTAGTTAGGTTATTAGGACTCATTGTTTTGCACTTTGCCATGAGTCTGCCCACATAATTTTTTTTTTTTTACTTTTGTTATCTTTCCATGGCATTTTTTGTACAAAGAGGCTTTGTTCTTTGCTTACCTTAGAGTTTGATTCCCAGGGTCAGATAGTTTCAAATATTGTTCTGTTCCTGTGGTGGGCATCAATATTAACAAAAATCCCAGACCAGGCGGCTCCATGCTCACCAAATAAGTTACATTCATTGACTGCCTTAATGCTGCTCTAGCCATGCCAACCGAATGATGATAAATAGAATAATATATTTCTTAAACATCTTGCATTTCTTGCTTATGATCAGATAAGATTATGTGTTCTATTTCATTACATAGATGTCAATGAATAAAAATAGATATCCAGTATTATATTTATTTTTTGGGGGATTTCTGTTCCCATTGTTATGTTTTTTTTTACCATTGTTATATCTAGTAAGCATGCATCTCTATTCTTCCATTGTTTAAGTTACCAGCATGTATCTCCATTGTTATAATTATCAGACTCTCTGTCCCCATTATTATATTTACCTGGCATGAATCTCTGTGCTTCCATTGCTAGATTTCCTCTTTCCCACATTCCAGAGTCAGGTGTTCTATAAGCTTTCTCCTCATAAAAAACTAGATTCTGTATGAAGTTAACTTCATCTGTTGAATGAATCCCCTGAAATAAAAGTAGGAATTCATTCATGCTTTTAAACATCATTTCTGCAATCAACAAATACAAATTCAACTTATAAATTATGATAAGAGCGGCACAACACATCTTTTTTTAATCAATGTTGCCATTCATGAAACTGTACCATTGTTAATTGGGAGAATTTAAAAAAAAATTCCTTTTTAATAAATACCAAGAATAACAATAAAAAGAAAGATTTTGTTATTGGTTATTAAAATAACAATATTAGTAAAAGCAGCAAGTACAGGTAAAAATGAAAGTGCCATGATGTAGGAGATACTGTGTCTGGCAGAGAAGGGGCAAAGTTGAACAACTGGGCAACTAAGCCAGGTAATCTTCAAGTAGGAAAGGCTCATTAGCCTTAGCTTGCCATCCACCTAGAAGGAAAAAACTGAATCCAAACTCTGCTGCCTTGCGCTTCGTCCAACATGGGAATAGCTTTGGTAGTCAAACCTAAGGAAAAAATCAGGAACTTGTGACCTTTTGGTCAGTTTGCAGCACACATGCTACACCCTGGCAGAACCTGTGAAGTCATTAATACCAAGCAGTATCAGCACCTGTGTTCCCAAGGAAAAAAACTTTTTTTGGAGCAAAGAAAACTGTTATGTGGACAACATTCTAACCAAAGCTAATGTCCAGGCGCATCCTCTAATTTCCATGAGATGATCCCTAGTTGCAGGTGACTGAAAAGGTCATTGTTATTGTGGAGAAAAAAAAAGGTTCTTCTTCCCCTCATTCTTTGACATATTAAATGGGAGTGCCATGGATGAGCAGTAAGCCCTTGGCTTTTGAGCCAGGTGTTTACAGGTTTGAATCCTGGTAAATATTTTTTTCTAGTTATTGTGTAACTGTGCTGTTAAGGCTTCGCCTTTAAGCCATTGTTTATCTAATAAATAAATATGTTTGTTTAGAACACTTTTGATATTTTGACAGTTATTATAGTGTTTATAGTGCTCCTTCCACTCTTCATAATTTTGAGAAGTGAAATACTATATGTAAATAGATATATTGTAATGAAGGCTTTGTATTTAGTTCTATTGTTTCTGTTTGTTATAGGGATGCCAATATTATCCTACACATTTTGTGTTAATGTTAATGAACAAATGCCAAGGTGTGGTGGAAGTAGGGAAATCTCTAGAGATAGAAGTACAATTAGAATAATTAAGATCTTATCTTTCAATTAACATGCAAAAACAATTTAGCTCTATAAACGTTAGTTCTATATCTATAAATGATTTCAATTGACATGCAAAACAATCTTTACATTAGCTCTATATATATAAATGTTACATTTTTATATTTTTATGGACATTATATTCTGTTCTTATTATAATGTGTCACACTTTTTGTCTTGTAAATGAAATAAAATGAAATACTTTTAATTTCAAACTTTTTACAATTATTATTTGATGGATAAGAGGATGAAATGACTAGCGGATGAAATAACCAGGGATGAAATGAAAAGGAGATGAAATGACCAGGGGATGAAGTGACCAAAGATGAATTGACTGGGATGAAGTGACTGTGAATGAAATGACCGGGAGCCATTTGTATCAGTCTTCTGCTGTTCTGAGTGATCCTTAGTACCTAAAGCTAATTATATTTATTTTCTAAATCTGTGTCATGCATAGTGTATGAAATATTTAGATATGTAAACAAAGAAATAATCTTCAGACTCACTTCCATATTTGTGAATCAGCAGAAAGTGTCAAGGCTCCACATCCATAAAACAATGATTTGACTAATGACTGCATAAGTATAGAGTGGGGTTTAGCATAATATTGTTATTGTTCAACCATTCCAGTAGATTCCCAACCCTTGTCAACCTGGAGCAACTATGAAAAGAAGGTTTTCCATCTGTCATGATCTTTCCCAGGTGAAAGAAAGGTCATGTTGTCTCTCACAACAGTTTTAATCTAGTCAACTAGACTCTCTGAAGTGTCTGTCAGAGTTGCACTAATATTATAGAAGAGCAATGTAAATTTCATTTCACAATTCTTTAGTACGGGACAATCTTTCACAAATTAATCACAAGCTAAAGATTTGTATTATTCTTACACTGTAAAACACTAAGCCTACTTTTTTTTTTGTAGATTTAAGATTTTGGTTGATAATTTTAACATTTAAAGCTATAAGCTTTCTTTTTTTTTATCTTATCTTCTTATCTTATACTATACAGGACCTTACTTCCAAAACGTTATAAATAGAGATTGTTAGAGGGAAGCACTGATCATGTTGATGACACTTAAAGTACATAAATAATGTTTGCATCAGTCAAACACACCAGCAGACTTTTTAAAAATGATATTGCTCATATTTATTAGTCACTTAATGACTTCAGAAATTTGAAGACTATTTCCTCCCCTCCCAAACCTCATGGAGGATGGGAGAGGATTGTGGCAGATTTCAAACCCAGAGCCATCAGTCCAAAGCAGGCATACAGTTAGCATAATTGTACTATGAAATGGGCTAACTTTGGCAGACTCATTCCGTGATTGAAAAAGATTAATTGAGAATTTAAAGAACTAGAAATCATTTATTTGTCTCTCTGAGCATACTATCATGTTTAGTTTATGTACTTTTGTTGCAATGCTAAATGTCCTTTGATCCTGGAGTCTCTAAACCTAGTGTTTCACTGACCTAGTTTTTTGGCCTCACTGCTGTTTTTTTAAGACTGTTCTAGTATTGGTATGTTTTCTTGAGTTGAGAAATCCAAATCAAAGGTGTTCATTTATTATCTGAAATAAAGGTTAAATAGCATTTCTATTTTTCTTATTAAATTGGAAAAACATTGTGGTTGTGTTTTTTTTTTAAAACTCCTGACAAATGACATAAAAAAAAAAAAATCCATTTTGATCAAACAGGTCTTATGTCTGCTTGGTGGCACATGATCTATTATCTACTCAGGGATGTAAGATATCCTTCATCAGGCATTTATCCTATATGCTCTGTATATTGCTGAATTGTTAACTTGTAAGGTACTTTGTTATTGTGCAGCATAGTGTGAATGTGGAAAGGTGCAAATTCATGTTAAAATAGGAAGAGAAGAAACCGAAAAATGGAGTAATATAATTGACATTTTATTGTTTGTTAATCAAGATTTAGTCTTCTAATCTATTATAGATGAATCTGTTGGTGTATGATTAAGAGTCTCATCTGCTTGTAACATAATTAATTTACTGACTCGTTTTAGGATTATTAATTTTTAGATTAGAATCAATGTCCAAGCACTCATGCACTATCCATGTAACTTTTGCTTTTTACAATTAGGTTACTAATAGTTATATCTTTCTACATGGCTGTTTCTTTGGCTACAGATCCTGATGACCAAGAAACAACTTACTTGCAAATGTTCATGATCTTTGCCTCTATGCTGGGTAACCAGTGACAAGATCAAATGTAGAGTGCAGGGCATATGCTGGACTTAATTGGATTTGAACTTTTCTACCTTTGAAAAAGAAGAAACAATTGTATTCAAATCTAGTTTAAATTTGATATTTAACACACTAAAATATTCAGACAAAAATTATTCATTCAATTTATTATCTTCATTACTGTCAAATAGTTATGGTTATGTTTGTACAATTTTTCTATTTCATGTCAACTGGAAACATTTTAATTTGAAGTCTACTAGAAAACATTATATACTTTTTGTTACCATGGAGAAACTTTTTACTTGACATTTAATTGAGAATAATGATGAATGTGCTTTTTATCTAAAGACACATAAGTTAATGCTATTTGATTGACAAATATCTAATGAAAGATAACTTAATAATGCAGCCAACTATTGATTTGTAGAGAAATTTTATACCACCAATAAATATTTTTTAGAGCTGCACATGTCTTGGATTTCCAAACTAAGAAAGCATATTGTTAAGTAATTTACGTGCATACCCTGGGACCCAGGAGAAATCCAAACCTAGTTATTTTATGCACTGACCAAAACAATATGATTTTAATATTATCTTATCTTATATAATACAGACATTACTTCAAAAAAGAAGATGATTATGTCCTACGCGTCATGCATTTAGTCATGCATATTAACCAATGACTTAAATTCTGCCAAGTCACTGGTTTTCCTGGCTAGCTCAGACAACCCATTCCATGCTCCTATAGCACTAGGGAAGAAGGAGTATTTGTACAAATTTGTACATATTGTGCATATTGATATGCAATGATATTCTATGCTTAGTTGTAAACAAACTACTCACTTTATCTGCCTGTCATATCCAACATTGCACATGGAAAAGTGTTTGAGTCGCTCTACGACTGAAGGAGGCCAACTTGAATATCCAACATTGCTACATACCCATCATCAGCTTAGCCCAACTTATGATCCTGCCCTGGCCATCATCAATCTTTCTGGATAGAAATAATCAAGTAATTAATAATGTACATAAAAAGATACTAATTTTCAATTAGTCATCAAAACTGTACTAATTTCAAGTCAACATGCACCAATTAAATATTAATAATGACCAAAAAATGGAACCTCATCTTTACAATAAATCTTTGTAACACAATCTTGAGGTTTAGTTTTTTCCAAGTTATTTTGTTAGCTAAAATATTTATTATCATAGACAACTGAACACTCCTGGCATCTGACTTACAGTGAGACATTGACTAACAAAGGATTGATAACTATTCTGATGAAAATCTGACGGAAATGAAATTATGTTTCATAGTTTAATAAAGAAACTTATTTCTGGGTAGATTTTTGTTTGGTGTTTGAGAACCAAATTTTTTTGTAACCATTGCAGTATCTTTACTTGGAAGACACTTTGACCAAAAGTGTAGATACCAGAGGATAATAACTAAAACCAGTTTAGAATTAGGACTAATACACACTTCAAGTCAAAAAAGAAATATACAATCCTGATATTGAAGAAAAAAAGGAAACATAATTATAAACTGTTTTAACCCTATACCACATGTATCCCAAATGCTTCAATACCTATTAATTTTTTTCACACATAAATCTTTCCTTATGAATGCTTACAAATGGAGTTATGCCACCTGAGGTTTTCAATTTATAAATCTCTATCCCTTCTAGTGCTAGGTGAGTTTTTATTAATTAAAAAGTGGCAGACTTGAAAAAAAAAAAAAAAAAAAAAAGGCAGTAGTTCATCAACTCTAGAATCTAGCTAGAAATACCAAACATGAAATGATATAGCTGAAATACTTGAGCCAGTGACCAAACAGCAACTGCACAGTAAATAGAATCCTGAACATGAGCTATTCTATTTGTATACTTGTCAGATCCAATAGAAGGAAAAAGACCATTGATAGGACTCTGGTATCGCAAGATTTGATGTCTTACTGGAGATTTGATTTCTTTATTACAGTAACTTTCTTGTATGCACAACTTTTGATGTTTTATGAGTTTTTCCCTTCCACTTTGATGTGTGTGCTCTGATCTGGTTGTTGACTGAATCAATCATGTCCCAATGTAGTCCAATTAACCTAAATTGACTGTACTAGTGATATTGATAACTACTAAATTTAATAGAGGAATAGAAAAGTACCAGACATAACGTATTGGTTATGGGGTTAGTAGCCCTTTTTTTTTTATAGATAAGTTTTAAGGGAACAGACAGAAAGACAAGTTAAAAAGTGATTTTGCTAAGAAAAAAAGTCAAGTTTATAACATATGTATATTTTTTAAAATGCTATTTTCTCATTGGGCTAGAGCAAACTTTTATTACTAGATTACAGTGATGTTTTGTTAATGAGTTATGCAGATGATTAAAGCAATGTTATTGTATGGAGGTTTTGTAAATAAAGAACTTACAGAGGATATAAAAACCATCAAGTTTTATGTTCAGCATACAAGGTTCTTTTTCTTTAGTTACTAAATCTCCAATTCATGCATCTGGACATTGTGTCTTCATTTTGTTCCTTTGTTTACTATAAACAACTGTCAATGAATGACTGGTTCAACAATCTGTACAAAAGAATAAGTCTAATGAAAGGAAAAGACATTTCAATATTCAAGATCATGTCTTAAAACCCTGAAATGTGACTATTAGTTAAAGTAAATACAAATGATATCCATCTTATTCATGGTTGTGTCAACAATAAAATATTAGAAAAAAGAGCTGCATTTATCTTTTTCTCTATTTTTTTAATGAATTTTCTAAACTCATGAATGTTGGTAAGGTTCACAGTTCAATCCCCTACCGTTAAAACAAGATAATTAACTCTGAACTTATTAAAAAACATTGATCAAACACAAAATTTCTAAGGAAAAAAAGTAAATGTTTCCAAATTAAATAATTAATATCTCTATCTCAGTGGTGCTTAAAGTCACAATGTCACATTTTTTTATGGTATACAAACATAAGAATTCATTTATTTTTACAATTTTCACATGTGGCAACTTCAACATCCAGACAACAAAAGAAAATGAAATATATGAGATACGCTATCAAGTGTAATAAAGTCCACTGTTCCTCTTGACAGAGTTATTTAGTGTTTTGATATAACAGCTGAACCCAAGGACAATTAAAGAACTAGATTTAATAGAAAGCTGTAACATATATTAGTGAGCTCATTTTTCCTAAACTAAATGTTGTGCTCAGAGGACAGAGATTTTCATCTATTTATTTATGTCATAATCATGTTTGTAAATAATATTTTTTGTATTATTATTATTTTTATTATTTTTTTACCCTTTGTGACAACTGTCAGAACATTTAATCCAATAAACTATTTATTGAGTTGAACTTTGACAAAATGAGAATTTCAAAGTGTAACTAGCACATAGTAAAGAGAAAGTAAAGTTCCTCTTTCAAACCATACAGTCTATAGGGCAGATGATGTTAAGATCATCTGTTTCTTTGGCCAATAATTAACAAGCAGGATGTCATGTGGCCAGCACAACAACCAACCGCCTTTACTTTCCCCAACTAAAGTCAGATGCCCATTTGAGTAGGGGCGCCCTAAAAATCGCCAAGCTCAAAATCCCACCCAGTTTTCACTGAGATTCAAACCCAGGACCTCAGGTTTGGAAGCCATGCGCTTAACCACTCAGCCACCACACCCCTCTAAGTAATGCATAGTGACATGAAGTAATTTAAAGTTGAACAATTATCTCAAGTGTTTGATTACAAAATTAGACAAAAATTAAAGTCTGCTTTTCAAACTAGTCAAAACAAATGCAGTCTGGTAGGTGGGGAACAGAAAGTGGTAGCTACTTCATTTTACAACTATTGGTACACACTATAATCTATGTATCTTATCTTATCTTTTGATAAGAATCTCAACTGCATTTCTGCATTTTTAATTGCACATCAAAATTAATCAAATTATGTCTGTAGACATCTAGAGCATTTTTCACCACCTACCTCGGTAATTTATTAGCCCCATCACGGACCATGCAAAGATAAATATCTACATCATGCATGGCAGCATGTGTCATGATGATAGATCTATGATTGAAGGTCTACTATCAATTGTGATGAGTAACAACATGATCTGCTATGGCTATGGTTATAGATCCAGATGACTAGATCTAGATCTATATTTAGGACATATTCTAAATATAGATCTATATCTAGATTCTTGAGATCAAGCCAGAGTTGAGATGCCAAAACATGGTAATGACTGCAAGTTTATTATTGTGTTATCTCGAACTTTGCTGAGTGCAAAAGAAACGAAGCTGCATCAGTCGAGAGAAAGAAGAAGAAAGCTACCCTAGGACAGATGCATGAGTGTTTCTCCAGTATTGATGACAAATAGGTATTGGCTCACTAAAAAGTCTATAACTCAATAACTTCTTATTAAAATGTCACAATTTTCTTTTCATTTCACTTAGAAATGGTTTACCTATAAATTGTGATATTTTGAGCTTGAAAGGTGCATTGTGGAATTTTAAAATTGTAGAAAATGTGTGAAATAGTGCACAAAATGGCAACTTTTGATGTAACATGGAATACCAGGCTTAGGTTGAAGTAATATTCTACTAAAAGCAAAGATTATTCAACAGACATTTTTGTTGAAATAGGTTAACAATATAATGTTATTGCATTATCTATATCTTTTTATTTTATAGTTACTTTGATATTACTTAGATGTCGCCGTAAAAAATGTGTCACAGGTGCATCACATGGTGTCCCACTTAACTTGAAATTTTAAACCTTTATCAATTGTAAACAAAGTAAAGGATTCTGCTCCCTAGTATGTTTTTGTTACTAAAAGCATCTATGATTAATTTACACAGTGTAATTTTTCTTTGAAACTGTAAAAATTTACATAATTTTAGTAAAATAGGTCTTGGTGTCCCAGGTGAAGCACCTCAAACGCGCTTGACAAAAAGAACAATATTTTTTTAAACAATGTTATTAATGTGATGGGAATTAATTAATGGTATCTCTGATACTGCTTAGTACACAATAAGCTCCATTTTCTTGGGAAAAGGCTACATAGTAATTAACAGGAGACAATAATAGACATGGTGTCCCACATTTTTTCATTGTAGCACCCGAAACGCCTCATGTTAAATGATACCAGAAAATGTCAGAGATCTAGATATAAGTAGTTCTCACCAAAGTTTTGAATTATAATGAGAATTAAGCTTATTATTCTCAAGTTTGATCTAAAATACATAGAATACTATTTTTTAATCTAAGTTAATGTAAACCTTATTGTTTTATCATTGTCTGTGGTGCTTCACGGGACACTAAACAAGTCTTGATCTAGATAAAGTTCTTGTGTAGATTTAAATCTACTCTATATTTCAATTTATATGTAAATCTAGTTTTGGATCTTGTTCTTGGTACATTGAAAGTCATGGAGCTGTTTTAGTCTATGATTAGGTCATGTTTGAGGCAGTTATGTGTAATAAATTTTAAAATGATTATTGAACACACACACACAAAGGTCTAGTACATTTATTTGTGGTTATAGAAAACTATTTTGTGATTCATTGATAAAAGAAAAATTGGTAATGTATTTACAGACTTTAAAAAAATTGTATTTCAGCATGTATTAACAAAAAAAACTATATATTTCATATTGGTGTCCCGTTATAGCACCCGCAACATCTTGTGATATAATAGTTATGTTATAATAAATGCTTGAATTATTGTTGAGATATTGCAGCAAATAAAAGCCTATATATTTAGCTACAATGCAAGTATAGCATAAATTCTATTTTCTTATAAAAAATCTTATTAAAAAAACTTTTACCAGTAGTGTTACAGGTGCTACGGTGTCCCATTTTTTAAATTGAGCGCAAACATTATGTAAGTGCTCAAAAACTTCAATTTCTCTATCTAGCTGCTTAATACAATAGAAACATTCAAATTATGCTAAGAAAGCAAACAAATTAACAGTTAGTTGTACTTTAATCATCAATGATGTCCCGGTGATGCACCTGAAATACAATAGTGGGTACCCCTTTTGCCAGCACTGCTGAGGAAATGTATGTATTCCAATTCATTTTCTATTGATAAATTCTTAAAGTACAATGGGTGAAGAAATGAATACACTTAAAATGAAACCAAAAACTTCCATTTTAATTTTTGACCTAATGTGACACTTTTTGATACCAGTACTGGAGAAACACTCATATATAACATTCTAC
Source organism: Biomphalaria sudanica (assembly GCA_036873155.1). Lineage (NCBI taxonomy): Eukaryota > Metazoa > Mollusca > Gastropoda > Planorbidae > Biomphalaria > Biomphalaria sudanica. The sequence goes on from JAZGLO010000310.1 coordinate 22,265, forward strand.
CAGTGATTATAGATCAACATCAGCTAATTCTACCAGTGAATCTAATTCAACATCAGCTAATTCTACCAGTGAATCTACTTCAACATCAGGTGGCTCTACTATATCTACTTCAACATCATCCAATTCTACCAGTGAATATAGATCAACATCAGCTGGCTCTACTAAATGTACTATTGATCCTAAAACAGACAAGTTCCATCCAGATAAGTCCTTTCATTTTCCAATTACTTAATTTGGCAAGTCTGCAAAAAAAAAAACGCAGTTTTCGCAGTGAATGGTGTGAAACATGACTAGCTACATTACTCAATTGAAAGTGATGCTGCATACTGTTATACCTGCATACAATTCACTTCCACAGCCTCAAAACAAAACAGTAAACATGCATTTACAAAAACTGGCTTCTGTAATTGGAAAAAAGCTATGGAGAGTTTTAGACAACATGAAAAGAGCGAATTCCACAGAAATGCATATGAACAGACATTATTGAAATCAGACATTGGAGAACTGTAAAGTAAGAAACACAAGCAGGAAAAAGATCAACACAGTCGTATGTTCCTTAAAATTTTACAAACACTGCAATTCTTAGCACGTCAAGGACTACCGTTAAGAGGAGATGGTGATGAAGCAGACAGCAACTTTACACAAGCTCTCTTATTCTTTAATCAAGATGATCAATTGATGTCGGAATGGATGAATAAAAAACAGTTGAAATTCACTTCTCATGAAATTCAAAATGAATGTTTGGGAATAATGAGTCACCAAATAATTTGCAATTTATCATCCTGCATTTGTCAATCTGACAGTTAGCCCTCAGGTCATACCACGTGACAGACTTTATTGCTCGTATGTCTTGATCATGCTCTCTCTCTCTCTCTCTCTTTTTCCAGCACATCGCCATAACAATGTCTTACTTGATACTAATAGACCACAAGTGTTTGGTGGCCTACTTACAGCCGTCATAGATGCATATTCTATTAATGGCCTAACCAAGGTTAAATAACATTTTAGTTTTATGTTCTTTTTTTATTTATAGATATTTCTTTTAATAAATCCTAATGCTTTGTTTGATTTTTTTTTAGTTTCATCAATATGTGGATTCCATGACAGTTTTTCATTTATTATAACACCTAGGTATTTTGTGTTTTTAGTCTGTGTTACTGGTTTGCCATGAATAAGAAAAGTGGAATTAATTTGCTTTAGTTTTTTGGTTACTCTTAACAACTGACATTTTTCTGGGTGCAAAGACATGCTCCAATTTGATTCTATATCTTCTATACAAAGTATGCCATCCATAGTGGCTGTCACGTGATACATATTTTTTATTGTTTTATCGATATTATGCCTTGGCTAAATGTGTTTATTTACGATTGGTGAATGAGGTCCATTAATATTATTTATACTTTATTTTTATATTATATAATTATAATAATATAAGTTAGTAGCACAATCATCAATTAATGTGAATGTCAGATGTCAAGATCTATGAAGATGCAATGATAGATGTCACGTTGAAGATTATCTTGACCTATATCACACTAACGATGGTCGTAATTGCCGAGGATCTTGAAATCTTCTTTTAATAAGATGATCGTATAGAAGTAGCTAGATCTAGTTGATAATACGATCATTCAAAATGTTGCCAGTTGATCATCTAGAAGTTGTCATTCGCTAAGTAGATCTAAGTATGTTACTATATTCAATGAAGAAACTTCTCTTCGTCTAAAACAATTACTTTAATTCAGAACTTGAAAAAGCTATTCACAAATAATTACAATGGTTAAACGTACTTGAATAAAATGATAGATCTACACAATAATATAATTGAGTTCTAATACAAAGCTTTAGTAGATGTTTCACTTCCAAGTTCCATACAATGACTGACCAAAAAATCAGCATCTTTTCCCGGGTCCAGCACTGTCACCTGTCCCACGTAGCTCATTGCAACCAATAAATGCAGCCCAAGTTACACTAATTAACATATCTCCACGTGAGAAATAACCCGAGGTAATTTACGAGCTAAAAATAGATACTGTGTACGTGACAGTTACATAGTACTTATAGAGTCTAGACTTTATTAAATTATTATAGTATTAAATTATAGTTACACTACTAACTAGTTATAGATCTAGACAATAGAGTCATCTAGTCCGTAGATCTACATTATACACATTATAAATAGTATTACACCATTTAGTCAGTTTAGTATAGATTTCTATAGATCTAGATCTAATCAACCTAATCTATCTCTAGACTTAGAGATCTATATATTATTATATTATAGATCTAGTCTATATTAACCCTTTCACCACTAAACAGTTGTCAGAAACTATCTATCCCTAAGACAGGCTAAGAGAAGGGATATATAACTTTGAATGTCTTTGTATCAATTATTTTTAAAAATCAATTTTATGACTAAATTCACAGGTAAAAACTAATTAGATCAAGATCAAATAAAACCTAACAAAAATGTCAAAAAACATTATTTTTATAATAGAAAATAATAGACCTAGGGTTCACGTTCAGCTTCATTGAATGATATTTATACAAATGGCTCTAGATCTAGAAACTCTAGACAGTCTAGATCTAACTCTAAGAGTAAGATTAGTCTAGATTTAGATCTATATCAGTATATGACTCATTATGTTATGAGTATATCTAGACTAGATGATGAGTAGATGTAGATCTAGTCTAGAACTCTAGACACTCTAATCATCTAATGACTCTAGTCCTAGCTAGATTGTTGATCTAGAAATCTAAATTAAGACTTAAGTCTTACCTTATAATATAAGCCTTTATTAAGTAAATTCTAACGACTAATAATATAATATATTATAATAAACTTATAATTATTAAGTCTAAGTAAATTACTAATTTACTTACTTGACTTACCCCAAATTGGGGCCCAATCATTATCTTATTCTATTAAAGCCTACACATAAGCCTAAATATGTTCCATTTTGAAGGCTAGCAAAAAAAAAACTTAATTATCAAAAAATCTTTAAAATCCATTCCAACATGCTGCAGAGATACAGACAAACACCTAAAAATAGCTTCACTATCGCTCTTCTAGGTCAGAGTTAGTAAAGGCATACATAGTTTTTAAAAACTAGGAGTGCATGAGTAAACAGAACAACCCAAAATCGGCGACTCAAGTCGGCGCCTTCGACATAGACGTCAAGCTCTAGTTGTCTACTTTCAGTGAAGTCCAGAAGGGCGTCGGCGCCGTATGCGCCATTATCCCATTGGTGGTTAGAAAGGCTTTTATTTAACTACCAGCCCTGGACGTGGGCCTTTTCACCTCTGTCTTGTCTGAGGGCTCCCAACGGTAGACGGCCATATCGATTGACTGGGCCAGACCGGACCGTGATGTGTACACAGCGCACCGTCCCCGTTCCTGGGCCCCACTCGCTACAAGTGGCCGATAACAGTGTTAACTGAGGGGAGCTTGTCTCATATTCCTACACTGTAACCGCCACTGTTCCGTGCAAGGACCGCCACTCCGGCTAACGGGACACTGATGACGGCCCCCTTGTGGAACGGCGTGACCTACTTTTTGAACTGGGTTCCGGGCGTTTTTCCCATCCCATCCCCGAGTGAGAGAAAAAAAAAAAGCTCACACAGGAAAGCCCGGCCGGGCCTGGTTCGCTACACGTACTTAGACTATCTAGTTTCCACCACTAGACGTTTCCACCGGAGGGCCACGTGTATGTGTGTGTTTATATTGTTACGATCTTCTCTATCAGGCCTTCTGCAAACACTGCCAACAACACAACTTGACTACAAGAGCTTCAATAAACAAAGTGGCGGTTTAATGACATCAACAACAGCAAAACAAACACAATTGACTACACTAACTGAAATGCTTTTCTTCACAACAGAACTGCCTATCTAATCCCTACAAGTCTCTCTAGCTCAGCGGTTCTCAGCCTTTTAAGACCCCTTTTACAATCCCCACTCTGTCGCGACCCCCTCCACACACACAAACAGCAATAGAAGAATAGACAAAAACAATGCATATTTTCGATGGTCTTAGGCGACTCCTGACAAATCGTCATTGGACCCCCAAGGGGTCGCGACCCACAGGTTGAGAACCCCTTCTCTAGCTCGTACAGCTACATCTTCGAGGACTCTCAAGGTACTGCACAGTTTTTCTCTTGCTGTCCTTGACTCAACTGTCTTTCCTTTACACACTGAGTCTCTCCCTCGTAAAGGCTATCTGTCACATGACCTCAGCACAGGTCATACATGCGTGCACTAGCAGTACAGTCCCCTTAGTCAACAGCCCTTGACCTGTGTGATTGGCTTGTGCCATGTGTGTCAGTAGGCCGTACACACATTAACCCTTTCAGTCCGCCACTGTAGAGATGATGGTAAAGCCCATCTAATTCAATGGCCTACTGTTTCAACCACCAATACAACGGTCAACTAATGTTAAGCACCCATTAGAGTTGGGTGGAATCAAAAAGGGGCGTCCAAAGAATCCACGTAAAATGCAATTTTTCTGTTCTCTAAATAATTTGTGTAGTTCAGGTCACACAAATGATTATCATTTACCTCCCTCTCCCATTCAATTCATTATTAGTGAGTGAGTTTATGTGATTAATGCAGAGGATGTAAAGCAGTTGTTCCCAAACTTATTTTGTCTCGTAGACGTCTTGGCATGTTTTTTGGTTTTCGGTAGACCCCCTGCTTAACTTGCAAATTTTTACAAATTCATAAACATTAAAAAAGAAATTAAAAAAAAAAAATTTCTAAATGTAGTAAGTGGAAGAGTGAAAAGTAATTTAAAACTACATGTTCAGTTATCTATAAACTATCTTATTTATTGATAAAATTTAAATTTAAACCAATTAAAATAACAATAAAAACACAATCATACTACACATACACATGTGTTGGACCAAAAAAAAACCCAAACACAAACAAAACATAAACAAACAAAAAAAAAACGATGTATCCGCTTTATGACATGTAAAAAAAAAAGCCCTCCCCCCAAAAAAAAACAAAACAAAAACAGTATGTTTCATTACAAAGTAATATTCTTCAGAGTTCTAGTTAGGTCACAATATATAACTATAAGGATCTCTTTATTTTATTGCAATAAAATAATAATTTGAAAATAATAAATTCATAACACACAAACTACGACTACTACTAGTACTGATAATAATAATAAAACAACGAAAACATGGGAACCTAGGTTAAGCGTTTATTGAAGCTATCCAAAATAACAATATACTACATTGTTATATCAAGTGACCTTACAGATACCTGCAAGGCCCTTCCTAAGAACATCCTCGTTGCCTGTCAGATAACTTCTCAGTGGACAGTGGTCTACATATTTTGCCATGACGACATAACAACACCAAAAACACACAGAGAGAGAGAGAGAGAGAGAGAGAAGATATGTAAACAACCTCCCTCTTATCATTTCACTAGCATATTCAAATGTCAGGCCCCCCCTCCCCCAATTACCTTTTTTTTTCTTTCCTAACGCCACTGCTGCCAGTCACCTAGAAGTTGACATGTCAGTAGATGACACATTTGTCACTCTCTCCTAATGCTAATACTCTTCTGCATTACCGCCTGGCTGGTGTCAAAGAGAGGAAGGCATGGGACACTGAGTTGCGAGAGGGGGTGGTGTTTATAAAATAAGTAGCAGGCGAAATAAGACTCAAGTTGGAGGGGGGGACTTATTCTAAGTAACACGATCTAACACAGGGGTTCTCAACCTGTGCATCGCGAACCCCTTGAAGGGTCGATTGACGATTTGCCAGGGGTCGCCTATGACCATCATAATATGGATTGTTATTGTCTATTGTTCTATTGCTGTATGTGTGTGAACGGGGGGGGGGTGTCGCGGCAGAGTGGGGTATTGTAAAAAGGGGTCGCCGAGCATAAAAGGTTGAGAACCGCTGC
>JAZGLO010000311.1:0-146466 GCA_036873155.1 Biomphalaria sudanica
GATGTAATGGTTTGCTTGGATCTCTCGTACGTTCTTCTTCGGTACTTGGATAAGTTGTGCATTGAACGCGTTGGTTCACACACTTCCTAAGCCTCACGAGGTAACCCGACGGGGACCATTTATTTTCCACTAACCTACGGTCTCTACGAAGCGGTACGTTATCACTTGAGGCCATGGAGCTGGACTGTTAGACCAGAGTATTAAGGGAAGCGTGGTCGAGAGGCTACGTACGCTTGAACTTGGCATGACTACCTATAAAGGGGGCTCGAGGTTCAACACACGACTCGGGCAGAGTTGTGTTTACTGAGCGCCTGAAGTCTGAGCTCCTAGATACCCCCTCCCCTCCCCCCCCCCAACTGGTCCACAAATGAGATTGCACCAAAACGCTCTGAAAATGCTGTAAGCATGAAAGTAGCGCTATATAAAGGCTATAATTTATTATTATTACCAGACTTATTGTCTGCATTGTTATTTCCTGATGGTTCTGTTCCTCTTGTTGGTGTTGATGTAGAAGTTTGTTTGGATGTTGTTGTAGGGGCGAATGTGGTGGGTTCGTCTGAAATAGTACAGATATTCTACATCAATACATATCTGTTAACGCTATACAATACGGTTGGATTTAAAACTAAGACTGTTATATCATAAAGATTTTCCTATTTAAAAAGCAACAACAAGAAAAACATTAAAAAAATACTTTTTGTAAAAAAAAAAAAAACAATACCTCCTTTATACATCTTACAGAGCGATTCCTTTTCTCCTAATACTAATGAATGTTAGATTTAAAAACAATGGACCATTTTTTACCCCGCCCCATTCCCACCTTCCTCTTAAGAAAGGATTCTTGTTAAGCTAATGTATAAATTAATAAACTATATTTCAATGATAGACCTTTAGATCAAGAGTTAAAAGACGATGCACGAAATGTTCCTTAACATTAAGTTATTAAACTCTTGAATTAATAATGCATAACATACGGAAATTCCCGAACGCGATAGCCCTTTCTAAACCGATGCTTAATATAGATTGCTGAATCTAGGCCTTGCTCTCTAGCCAAATTTAAATTTATTTATTTTTTTAAGTTTTGAAAAAAAATTATTGGCCAAACTTCGCAATAACTTTTCTACAACTTTCTCAATCTCTGCACTCCCTCTGACTTAAAATCACTTCACCCAATCACAACTCACTATTCTCATTTACGTGCCGCTGTTGACCAGAGTGTAACCTACTCGTGATGGCTTGGTTCAATCTCTCAAGAGCTGAGGTCAAGTGAACCGAGACCATTTGTTATAGAACGCCTCAACACTGACTTGCAACCTGGGGGAAGTGGACACCAATAGCTCGTTGCTACGTCGTACAGACCTGTGACATGGCAACAGAATATTGGTCTAAACTTTTGGTCTCGAGTGTACTCCCAAAATTTAGCCCCACCATTAATAGCATTATAAACAAACATGGTTTCTGACCGTAACAGATGCTAAGACGTTTATCTAATTTCGATGAGAGTGAAGGAGAACATTGATAATGAAGTGAATAATGTTTTATGTTGTTTGATTACAACATGTGTTTCTGCTATTTTATGGCCCAGTTTTTAACAGATAATGGCATGAACTTCATAGCATGAAATAGATAATTTTACTATTTACACCTGCATTAAACCAAAAAGCGTGGTTAAGAGTCTATGTACGCTTGAACATGGCTTGGCTACTTATGAGAGAGGCTCGAGGTTCTACACCTGACTCGAGAAGAGTTGTGTTTACTGAGCACCTAAAGGCAGCACGGAAAATATTCTCCCAGATACCCTCTTCCCCCCACTGGTCCACAAATGAGATTGGACCAAAGCACTCTGAGCATGCTTTATAATGAATGTAAACTTACGCAAATTAACACTTACATATAACGAGTGAGATAACACCAAACGCCGTGTGTATCACATTTTTTACAACATTGGAAACAGTACAGCTGAAAAGAAATGTGCACACAAATATATTATTATGAAAATGTAAATATTGGATAAATGTAATAAAATGATGAACCTTATTAAATTGATTAGATTTTGTGTATGTTATGTTCCCGTTTTAAAAAGGTTGTTAACAATTTTGAGATGGTTTAAATGAAACTAAATAAACAACTTTAAGTTAAATTTCTGTATTAGACATGTTAAAAATGTAATTGCTAATTAGATGGTAATAAAGCTGTATTCGGTTACAAAAGACTGGGAAGAGCTCAGTGGCCTGCAGTAGTATCTTTCACCGACGACCAGGGGTAAACTTAGTCAGGGTCGTACTAAAATAATAACTTATTTGCTAAAGCCATTCTATAGTTACTTTACTCAATATCTAAATAGGAAAGTTCAAATATATCTTTGAACATTTACATGACTATTTGTATTCACACTAAGAAAATTTATGTGCAATATAATTTAAAAAATTAGCTTTTAATTCTGCATGAACTAAAATGACTCGATCTACTGCACCATATCTAGTAGTGCTTGATGTAGTTTCCAATGCCAAACATAGATGTACAGTACATACCATCAAATTCGGAAACTCCACTAGGGTTTTTAAAGCCCTTGTTTATGCTTTCCACAATTATAACCAGCTGTGCATTGTTAGAAATGCACCCCCACAAAATATTTTTTTATTCATTCTTTTTATGCTTCTTTCTGTTTCAATTTATATCTTTGCTAATAAACTATGATGCACAGACTGTCGCCATTAAGAACATTAAGCTTGTCTTGGACATTTAACAACGAAGCGTTAGTTTTTAGTATAGAATATAAGATGTATGCAATTATTTTTGCTTTATAAGATTGGTATGACTCCATCATTATTGATTATTATAACCAAAAAAAAAATATTTGTCAAAAAGTAGTCTGTATTTTTTTGTTTGATGTACGAGTTGCCGACCCCTGCCTTAAAGCACATGGATCTAATATTTAGGTATTCATTATGTTTTGCTTTTAAGACACTGTATAGCTCTTTCACCTTCATCTATCCCTTAGTCTATTGAACCTTTGGAGCACCACACAAGATCTGTCAACTATTTTTTCTCCATTCCTCTTTGTCCTTTACCTTGGATAACCCGGGCGACGTCCAAGCGGGTATGGATTTATTTACAGTCATGAGGATGTAACGGGAGCTAGATACGTGCATGGCGGCACCCATCCCTCTCCATGCCTGACCACAGCCCAGTACTTTCAATTAGGTGGTTCGCCTCGGTCCTGAACATGTGGCCGTTGAGATTCTTCCGCCATAGCCGGATAGCTACTTTCTTTCAAAATAATTATGCTATAATGTAGATGCTGGACATCTAGATCTTATTTTATATTTAAATTCCTAAAAGCACTCACTCGCAAACATATCACTAAGACTCCCACTTGTCGTTTCAAAAACTACGAAAATGTTACATGTTATTACTTGCCTTAGCTCTAGATGAACTTAGCCGTTTTCACGATCGGAAGCGCAAATCGGGGTTCAAGAGAAACAAAGAGAAGGAAAGAGAGAGAGAGAAGGGTGGAATTAGAAAGAGAGTGGGCCGTTTCCGTTTAATTTTAACTTAACAGATACAATAACTCATGGGCAAAAATTTATTTTGAGGAAAAATTAGAATGCAGCCCGTTAATTGGTCGTTTTGAAAAAATGGAATTTTCCGCAATATGAAGCGTGGGAACAAATAAGTGGGCGTGTATATCAATATAAATTTAGACTCTTTATCTTATCTTTTAGATGACGGACGTATCAGACGAGAAGATGATAACGTCCTGCGCATTCCATGTGTCAATCTAGTCATGCATGTTAATAAGTTACTTTAATTCTGCTAAGTTGTTGGTTTTCCTGGCGAATTCAGGCAACCCATTCAATTCTCTTATGACACTGGGGAAAAAGGAGCACTTGTACAAATCAAACTGGAGCATGTCTTTCCACCCAGAAAAAAAAATATACCACTTATTTTACACAGACTAAAAACTCAAAATACCTACGTGTTATAATAAATGAAAAACTATCATGGAATCCCCATATTGATGAAACTATAAAAATATCAAACAAAGCATTAGGTTTTGTTAAAAGACTTTTATACAAATCAAACATAAAACTGACATGTTATTTAACCTTGGTTAGGCCAATAATAGAATACGCATCCTCTATTGGGGACCCCCTCAACTCAAGAAAACATTAAGAAACTGGAACAGACACAAAATCGAGCCGTGAGATTTAAAACAAACGAATATTCACATTGGACTAGAGTAAAATCATTAAATTTTTAAAAAGTAAAGCAAGAGTTATACATAAAACACTGAATCATAATCTTCAAATACAAAATCAAAACCTAATAAAATACTCAGAAAGACACAAAGATAAAGGCACATTTCTTATTCTATCTATTAGGACAAATTTGTTCAAATGCTCTTTCTCCCTAGTGATGTTAGAGCATGGAATGAGTTGCCAGCCAAGAACACCAAAGACTTACTAGAGTTTAAGTCATTGATTCCAATGCATGACTAGATTAGCACAGGGATATGCGTAGAACGTAATAATGGGTCATCTAAAGTAATATCTGTAATTGATATGTTTCTATATAATTTATTGAAAAAATAGATGAGCCTTAGTACTTATTATATTGGGCTGATACAGATGTCCTGAAGGTCCAAGAGCGTCCAGTTCCCTATTAAAGGACCTCTTGACCAAGGAAAGGCTTTTATCCATGGCCAGGATGAGGCCAATCCCTCTGTCCGAAATCCCGCCTTATCCGAAACGATCATATAATCACGTCCTGTATGTCGCTGGACACGACCCCCTTGAGCCACGCACGAGTTCCCTCTCCCGTGCGAGGCCGGAGGCCGAGCAGCGTGGGGGCCTTTCGTATGCCTATAATGTCCCACCGAACCCGTTAGGGAACGAATCGATGGAGGGTTTGACGGGTTAGCGAGTTTTGTTGCATCCCTACCACCTGCAGGTACAGTCTCTCGACCATACATGGGTAGTTTCCACGGAAAGGCCACGCTGAGACGACGGTAGCTGGAATTCCTCCGTTATATTGGGCTTACATTTGGTAGATCGAGGAGGAGTCTTTTTAAAAAAAAGAATTCTCATGCTTTTGTTTGTTAAACTAGATAAAAGAGTACTAAAGACTAAAGTCTAGATATAGATCTAGAAGATGATTACGTCCTACGCGTCATGCATTTAGTCATGCATATTAACCAATGACTTAAATTCTGCCCAGTCACTGGTTTTTCTGGCTAGCTCAGGCAACCCATTCCATGCTCTAATAGCACTGGGGAAGAAGGAGTATTTGTACAAATTTGTCCTAGCATATGGGACAAGGAATGTGCCTTTATTTTTGTGTCTTTCAGAATATTTTATTAAATTTTGTTTTAGATGGTAGATATAAGTATAATTATAATAGTAGTAGATCATAGATGTAGATCTATAATCTAGTCTAGATTTAGTATTAGATCTAGTATAGTGACGCCTATTATTAGTATTATAGATCTATCATCTATGCATCTTAGGTCTTAGTATAAGTAAGCTAGATATATCTAGATCTAATCTAGATTCTAATTCTAGAATAGTTACATAGTTACATATAGTTATAGTAGAATCACTAAACTAATACAATAGATCTAGTCTAATAAAGTAAAGTAATCTAGATTTTAATGAATAGATCTATATTATTGACTTATAATTTTAAATTTACATCTAGATCTAGATCTAAGACTACTCAGAGTTAGACTCTACTTAAGACTTAGAGACTAAAATAATTAAATATAGACTTGTATGATTATTGACCTAATAGTAGTATTCGGTAGTAATAGACTAATACTAATAGACTTAGACGTCACTAGATCTAGTAAAAAATGTTTAAATGTTTAGATCTATAGTAAAGCAAAATTCTTTGCTTGCAGCTATACAGGAACACAATGGTGTTTAATAAAAAGCAGCTAAATGTAGATCTATAGAATCAGGATTTATCAATCAGCGAAACTTGCTAGAAATATAATGAACACGTGTATATTTCTCGCCTTTCAAATACCTTGAAAAGGCGGGAATAGCGGCCATTATAGAGTAAAGGTCAAAAGGCTTTCTAGTGACCTGTGCACCCTCTAGTTCATTCTCCTCTATTTTCTCAATATATATATTCTCCAAATTGCATAGATCTAAATATTTATTGGTATGTATGTTAAAAACGTTTGTAAAATTTGTAATTAAACTTTTTAGTTTGTAACTAAAAAAATAATAATTAAACTAGGATCTTAACTAAACATTTTTTTAATTAAACTTTGGTTTTAACTAATGTTTTTTAGTTAAACTAAAAGTTAGCAACTTTTTAGTTAACTTTTGCCCATCACTATTGATAAGTAAATTCACTAGCATCCTTGGGCTGGAGATTGCGACTATGCACCTATTTGTTTTGGTCGATCTTTATTAGAAATGTGCACTTATTACCTTGAAACGCACTAACAACCTGACAATAACACTGTGCTTATGAGGACCCCTCCCAGCACCCACATAATCTAACGAGTACAATGCTCAAGTTAGTCTTCTGAGTTTTACCTTAGGCAGCGATACAGCATGCAGTTCAAGGAGAGCATGAGGCATTTTTAAAAAGCGAATATTTTCAAGAACTCTAAAACGCTTTGTGTTTAAATTTATTGCAAAGATAAAAATGAGATTATGCCATACTATTAAGGGACGAGACGAGTCCTCGAACAAGGACCGCACGCCACAGGAAAAGCTATATTTTTATATTAACTGCAAAAACAAGCCTAGGATTCATTAAATATAATTTTAGGAGAAATTAAAAAAAAAAAAAGACACGTTTTCTAAAAATATAAATGCATAACATTGTCTAAACACCAACGTGTAGTCTCCAGCATCCAAGGTTTTATTTAGACTCGTCAAAGTAAGAGTGCTAACTAAGCCGTCCATCACAATGGAAAGTCTTCTGTTTTCATCTCCAACTTTAGTCCAAGTGTAAGTTGGTATAGGATTTCCTTCGGCTTGACATTTTAGTGTCACTGTAGTACCTTCATAAAGTGTAAAAACTGGTTCTCTGGTCACACTTACACTGGAGACTGGATCTGGTTTGTTTAAAAAACGTAATATGTATGTATCATTTGAACTTATAAAGTGTATCTTGATAATAAAGATTACATAATTTAATGCAACTAAATGCGCGTTGATCCAGATCTTATTAGTCAGTTATAAAAATGTAATTATTTTTTTCATCTTCAACATGAAAGATAGAGGGGGGGGGGGGAAGCCTTAAAAAGTTTTTTGTGTTTTTATTTACTAATCCTGCTATTAGCTAGCTAACTTTTATTGAGTTTAGACTGGGTTGACAAAGAATCGATATTGGACGGTACTTAATGCCTTAATAATTTTCCGAGAAATTTGACAGGGAGAAAATAACTAACTGACCGGCTACATGGCCCCTACGGAGGTTACTACTTAATATTCTTTACTAAATATGATCATCTAAAAATAGAATTTTCTTTAGGTCTTTATATTTTGCATACGACTTCAGTGGAAATTTTCGTACTCGAAATATTTCTTTGTGATCAGTAAAGAGTTAATTCAACAAATAAAATTACACGAACATTTTGCACACCGTCTTATGTAGAAAAAGAACTTGCTTTATGGAAAGTTCACTTAAAATAAAATTTCAAATTATACACCACCATCTGACCCTTATAGAAGAAATATATTATTTTTGGTTAACTTTCTTTGTTACATGTTTAAATTCCATCTTATTAGCTTGCAGACTTTTCATGGGTTCATGAGTCAAAAAAAAATGGAAGAGAGTGTTGGACGTTATTTTAAAAAACGGCTCAAACGATTTTCTAAAAATGTAACAGTTTGTGTATATCTTTGGAAATAATATAGCTACCTAATTGGGGCAAGCATAAAGAAGGAATCTTTCATTTTTAAAAAAGGCGTTTTAATATAGTTTATGAAGTAAAGTTTAATGATCAATACAGTGGCCTCATGAATTCTTCAATAACTTTAGATTTCAAAGGGACGTTACAAGTATTGCTAAAGGTTAAAAAAAAAGGGCACTTTTCCTATTTATTTATATATTGTTTTGTCAAATGTTTGACATGTTTCGGATGTTCCTTCAGAGATGAAGATTATTTACTTCCTAGTCCAAACCGCAGGACGACGAGGGATGGCGGCGGGCAGGGTATGAACCCGGGTATGTATGTAAGTCCGAACGATAGTCCAGCGCGCATACCGCACGACCAAGCAGCCTAACATTGTAGCAAAGTGTTTTTTTTTTTTTTTTTTTTTGCAACACATATTTTTCCTAGGTATGCTTTTATTTTATTGATTTTAGAAAGCTAGCAAGTGTTACTTAAATGATTAAAACCAAAATCAAAGAAATAGAGCTAATTTTTGTAAACAGAATAATAAGCTCTTTAACAAATGCGTTTAAAAGAAAATTTTAAAGAAAATTTGCTCAATTGCAATTTTTAAATCCCTACAAAATTCTATCATTTTTGGTCATATTATCATTAGACAGTTTTTATTCTTCTAAGTTTAGAATAATTAAGCAATGATAAAATAATAAGATAGTTTATAGTTTAAAAAGAATAATATCTAGAGGCTAGGAAAACAACAAGAAATTGGTTGATCAGTAATAACAATTCATTAATTCTTTGCATTTATTTTTGTGAGCGTTACACGTTAAACTATAAAGCAAACAAACAAAATAGTCGAAATAATTTTTTGGGAAAATGTAAATAGCAATGACAACTAAAAGTGCTTTAAAAACACTTACAAGTGATCAGAGCTGGGTTAGTCTGTGCACACAAATCTGTAGCTGGGTTACGACAAGTCTTTGGTGCTCCAGAACCTTGATTGATTACAAAACATGCCAGAGAAATATTCTGATGAAGTCTATTGGCTTTTAGAGTTACTGAACTTTGTGTACGGACTGTACATCTGTCATCTCCTGGTTGCGTGACTAGATTTTTAAAAAAATCTTTTAAAAATGTTTAATTAACAGTTGAGTTCATAGTAAAAAAAAAATGTGTTACAGAAGTCAGCCTGGTGGGTCAGTCTCACACGTAACGTTACCCGTTACCATGGGCGTAGCCAAGGGGAACCCCCCCTCCCCAAATGAAATCCCTCCCCACAGGGTGGGATCGGAATTTAGTGACTGATTATTTGCTTTGATTTTGTTTATTTTAGGTGCGATTTTAATACTAAACCATCACTTGCCCCAGCACAGCCAATGGTTTTTGAGTTTAATCAAAATTTTGAAGGTTTTGAGTTTACCCCCCCCCTCTCCTCTTCAGTAGGGTTTGATGCTAAAAAATACCTCTTCAATATATAAAAAAGCAAATTACGCACTCAAAATGTTATGAGCGTAGCTAAATGGATTTTGACTCAGTTTTGAGTTTAAGACCCCCTTCAGCGGCGTTTGAAGGAAAAAAATACCTCTTTAATAATAAAAACAAAGCAAATTATACACTCAAAATTCTGTGAGTGTAGTCAAAGGAGTTTTAAGTTTAAACTCCCCTCCAGTGAAGTTTAAAGCTAAAAAATACATTTTCAATATAAAAAAAAGCAAATTACACACTCTAAAATCTATGAGCGTAGCCAAGGGGGTTTTGAGTTTAAACTCCCCGCAAGAGGGGTTTGAAGCTAAAAAATACATCTTCAATAAAAAAAAAAGCAAATTACGCACCCAAAATGCTATGAGCCATGCCAATAGGGGTTTTGAGTTTAAACCTACCTTCATAGCGGTTTGATGCTAAAAAATACCTCTTCAATATAGAAAAAGCAAATTACACACTAAAATTATTTGAGCGTAGCCAAACAATTGGGGGTTTTGAGTTAAAGCCCCTCTTCTACAGATAGCTTTTTTTTTTAAAGTTTAGAAACCCTCTAGATGGTTTTGAGTTGAAAATCCCCTTCCAGAGCGTTTTGAGGTGGAAAACCTCTATGTTCAATATTATTATAAAGCAAACTACAGTTACCTAATGCTATGACCCTAGCTAAATGGGGTTTTGAATATTAAAAAAAAAAAAAAAACTCCAGCGATTTTTTAGTTTAAAACTCCCAACAGATGATTTTGACGATAAAACTTCCCTTTACGATATAAAATCTAAAGCAAACTACAGTCACCTAATTCCAAGAGCGTATTCAAGAGAGGTTACACATTTCTACCACTGGCGGGGCTCCAATAATAAAGTGCAGTAAATAGTCATCTTCGAAATTAAAAAACACTAAATGTGGCTCAACAAAGATGGCTAAGACAGATTTTAGGAGTCAGTTATTGAGATCGGGTCTAAATCAAGGAAATCCTATGCAAACTGGCAGTCGACCCCTTAGTAAGATAGGGACATGTTCTCCGACAAAATGAATTACGCATAATAAGAGTTGCGATGACAATCCTATAAAGTACAACTTGTCGCCACACATTCATGGAGGTCCTTAGAGCAAGTAGGAAGAGGCTTCAGATATTACCAGTGACAGATTTTTCTGAAAACAGTTTGACGTCAAATGCGCTGAACGGCGCGGGAGGGTCTAAGTAAATAAGCACATTAGGTTTTTGAAATAAAACTTTTTAATAGCAGGAAAATGCACTGTAGATACCTCAGAATATGCATTTTGTTGGCTTTCAATACCAGAAATAATGCTCGGCGGCGGGGCTCCGCCCCGCGCTGGGGGAGCTCCTAGCGCTTCCCCAGATTCCTTGCTCGCAATGGCGGGGAGTCTACAATTTTTCCATTAACTCCAGAAAGAAATTCTATGGCAAAATAAACGTCTTCCGAAATAATGAAGGGTCAGAATGTAATACAGATTATGTTCACACACACACACACACATACATACATATAAAAATATTTTATGCCGGGGGGGGGCGGGGGGGGAAGAGACCCCCCCCCCCCGAAAAAAAATCCTGGCAACGCCCATGCCCGTTACACAGCAACATCTAGTCAGCCTTCATAAAACTAATTTTAATGAACAAGTACGAGACTATTATCAAATATCTTAGTCGAATTCGTTTGTATTCATATTATATAGGCTAGTTCACCTTATATTGTGAAATAATGAAAGTGTTATTTTATAGCATATTTATTTTAAATAACAATAAGAAATGAGTTTGTCTATAAACAAAGCGGTTTATATGCATATAAAAAACTGGAAGTCAAAAAATAACATTGACGAGTAATACCTTTGTGTTGACAAAGAATTTAATGGCAATTTTTTTAAAACTTTCAAAAACAAAAACAAAAAAAAAAGCTTATATTAAGTGTAATTCTATCCATTAGTTTGGATCTGTTATGTAATTGAATTTGTAATAAGTTTAAACTCTAGGCTAGCAACAAAAAAATCTGTGCGATTAGAAATATACTTACCAATAGTTTTTTGTTTAACGCAATGTCATGCTTTTAGCTTTCTCAATGTGCTATGATCCTATCATTTGTCTGGATCAGTTGGGAGATGGGAGGGGGTGTAGGGGAAAAGAAGTGGGTGTCTGTAGGAATGCAATCGTAATTGCGTTTTAAGTATTTTATTTTTAAAAAATGACTTGAATTTGAACAAGCCAATACACTAACCACTGTAGCAGCAAATGTTTATGAAAAGGGAAAATTTCATAGCTATTTATTGTTACATTCAAGCGTGTAAGCGATGACCTAGTTTTCTACACAAACTAGAAAGGGAACTTACTCAACCTATACCACCACATCTGTTAAGTACAATTTCTTTCCCTTGTCCGATAACTAACAAAATAATTACTTACCAATAATTATTTAACTTATTGGTTAGATGTTTTATTAATTCTTGTGTTGTCAGGTCCAAGAAATAATTCTGCTAATTTCAGTCATATCCGAGGTTGGGTGTGGGAGATATAACATGTAAAAGTATTGTACCAGACAAATAGACTGAATTGATATAATAATTGTAAAAAAAATGGTATAAATTGAAAATTAAAATAAACGAGAATACTACCATTGACAGAAGTTATTATAGGTTCTGGATAAAAATCAACACTTCGTCCATTCTCATAAGTTTTCCAAACAATTTGTCCAGCATTAGGATAACCCACACCAGCTGTACATGTGGCTGTGATGTTTGAGTTTACTTGGACATCTGTCTGGACATTGCTTAATGTTGGAACTGTTGGACGAACTAAACGAACATATAAGAATTATTTTGTTTATGTTTGATAATAATTCTATGAAAAAATCTAAACATAGTTTTAAAATATAAATCATAAGTGATTGTTTTGTAAACATTACCTAGATATAATGTAAAAAAAGTTTACCTTTTACAGCAAGCACTGCCTTTGATATGGTAGGAGTTTGAAAAGTTCCTCCAACTAAACAAAAGTATGATATTCCATCATCTGCACATTGCAAGTTACTAATCATCATTGATACAGAGTCTTGTTGCAAAGAATTTGTACTGTGTCTACTCAAGTTGGCAAGTGTACCCGGAGCACAAGTATATGGAAGATTAGTTTGAACAACACAATTGAAATAAATGGTGTCGGTATCATTATTTGGTAAGAATAATACATTGGTTGGATTTCCATTAGTCCAACTACATTGCAATGTTGCAGTAGTTCCTTTTATTGTGTCACCCACCCATGTTGTGGTCACATCAATGGTCATTGCATGAAGAAATGAAGTAGCTGAAACATTAAATTAATCAGCGTTGTACTTTAATATAGCGAAAACAGTGTTAATATCTAAAGCTTTGTTACACTTATTATATTGTTGTTATATTATTAGATATTGTCCTTTTACTTTGTGCCTTAATACTTTCAAGCACTGTTCAAAAATATAAGATTTCTCTCTATGGCGGACAACTATATTTGTGTATCTGGTGTATACAATAAAGGAAGTGTAGTTAAGCTGGTTTTTTTTTTTTTTAAACCTATGTGATAATTTCCGTCCCTTTTTTTTTCCCATTACAGAATAACATTTTCTATTTTTTTCCGTTTGTGGAGTTTTCGTTCAGTGGAAAGACAGCTAGTGAAGCCTACCTACTCTGTGTCATTTTTTACTTTTACCTTGTATCTATTTCTTAATCTGTTTGAAAGTTGGAGCACCATGCAAGATTTGTCGACGTTCTTTCTCCATTCCTCTCTGACTTTCCCTTAGTTAAAACCTCTTTCAATGGCACGCCCGTCCGTTCTTTTCTGTTGTCATCCTGTCGCATTCTCTGTCTGCCTCTTCTTCTTTTTCCTGGTACTGTTATCTGAAGAAAGGTCTTTGCAAGCCCCAATGACCTTGTAATAAGGCCATAGATTTTTAGCTTGAGTTTTTACGATAGTTAGCAGGTCATCATAGGGTCCGATCGCTGTAGTAGCCCTGTCTCTAATCTCTTGGTTCGTTTTCTCTTGGTTCATTCTGTAGCATCTCAATTCCATTGCTAGGATCCTCTTTTCTAGCTCTGCAGTCATAAATAAAAACATAATTTCAAGGAGGCCACAAGTGCTTCAACAATAATACTTGGAACTGGTATAACACCCACAGTCGGAGTAAGACAAGGCTGCCTACTTTCACCAACACTTTCAATATTTCCCTTGAAAGGATAATGGAACATGCTCTGGAGGGCTATGACGGTACTGTAAGTATTGGAGGAAGAAGAATTGCTAATTTGCGCTCGCAGATGACATTGAATGCCCAGCAAAGACAGAAGATTTAGCTGACTTTGTGATGCGCATTGACAAGACTTCCGCAGCATATGATATGCAATTAAATGTAGAAAAATAGCCAATAGGGGTTTAAAAGTGGCATCTGTATTGGAGAGGAAAAGCTGATTAGTGTCAGTATTTCAAATACATCGGAGTTATTGTCTCAGACGAGGGAACAAAACCTGAACTACTGTCCTGAATCGCACATTCGACAGCAGCCCTTTCAAAACTTTAATATGAAAAGATAAAGGCTTTAGACCTCGGCACCGAAATCAGACTGATGTGCCCCTTGATCATGGCCACATTCTTATATGCTTATGGGTCGACCTCGGGATAAGGGTTAGGGTTAGATACCTGCAAAGTGCAAAACTTGGCATTCTATATAATGCTCAAAAATTCCATTTCCAAATTTGCTTAGGCAACGTATAGAAAGCCTAGGCATTTTTTAGAATGACTAGAACTGTTTATTTATATTATTTTATTAATAATATAAATTTCTATAATAGGTAGTATTTCCTTTTAGCGTAATCAAAATAATTAAACTATGCTGGGAAATGCAAGAAGAACTCTTAGAAATTGAATTTGTGATAGACAAGATTTTCCTTTCCTTTATCGGCATTTTTTATTACCCTTTTATGATATAATTTAAGACATCTCATAAGAACATCAATTTATTGCTTTTATGTTTGTATTTAAAAAGAAAGTAGTATAAAATAAATAGCTAAAAAAAAAAGCAGGTTAAAAGTGTATTATGAATTGATTTGATCCTCTTCAGCTGTAGCATATAGACAATTTAACTAAACCAAATTTCTCATCTAAGTTTAGTTTGAAAAAGACTTAATTAATTAACAATGTGTATTACTATTTTAAAATACGATTAGTTGAATTAAAGAATTATTTAATTAACTGAAACTTGAAATTCCTACTAGTCAAGATGAGATGGGCCTACACCAGGGGTGGGCAACCTTTTTCTACCCAGGGCCGCATTAAAAAATGTGGGGACTGGCGGGCCGCAAAAAATATTTTTTTTACTCCCAATTGAGGAATTACAACATTTAGCTATTTCTTGAACTAATTTTACGAATAATTTTTAATTTTGTTATTGTCTTTTTACATCACAACATTTCACCACAAATGTACAATAGTACTTCATGTGAAGCATTGAACTGTTGACCTCCGTGCATCATGTTCTGTTACTGTAGAATTAGCTTACTAGTTGTTTTGTTCTAGCGACTGCTGTCAGATTACAGTCAGTGAGCATCGACCTGTTCTAACACTTTATCATTGTCAATTACACGAAATAAATCGTGTTCACAGAGGAATTAGGTTCCGAATAATGTGACAGTTTCCCAGCAAAGTTTTCTTAAGTATGGGAATACAGCTTCTGGCAGTCATGAAACTTTTGTGGGAAAACTCACTGGAATTACTCTTTCAGGTCATAATTTGCTTGGGCGTATGTCATCTGGAGCTAAATCAGCTTCTGCATTAAATGGTGAGCTGATGGTATTGAAAACTAGTTCCAAGATCTGGACGTCTTAAAATTGGCTTTCAAATTCCACAATCAAGGAATCCAAATAAGTCTTGTAATTTCATCCATTTCACTAGAAATAGTTTCACCTTTCAGATAAGGAAAATGATAAGACCTGATTTCACTCGTTGGCTCGAGAAGTGGAATAACTTTGTTTAAAAAGATTTCAAGATGCAGATACATTTCATTTGCAAACAAAATATTGCACTATCTCCAATGATAAACATGAAGTCTGTCTTCAACTCTTTATTAGAAATAGTAGTAACAAAGTCACAGTCATTGTCCTTCAATGAACCTAACTATTTCTTCCTTGAGATTTCATATTTATCTAGTACTTTTCGGAACTGCCAGTCATGGCCGGCAGATAATTGGAGGCCGTTGGCAAAATGAATTTGGTGGCCTCAAATAAAATAAAATATAGAAAAAGCGACAATAGTAAAACTATTCAATTTATTAAAAACCTATTGTACTTCAGCAATAACATTGAGGACAAGTTTCGCTATTTCTTCTCTAAAATAATGAGAAGGAAGTCAGTGCAGGGCCCTCACCAATTGGTGACCCTAAGCACTTTGTCTATGCCTAAGGCTGGCCCTGTGCCAATAATAAGATCATTGAGAAATCAATTCCAACAATATATTTGATATTCAATGCTTTATTTTATTAAAAAGCATGTTTTTCTAAGTCAAAGCACGAGCTCTATTAGTAGTTACACTTGCCATCTTGTACAAGCCGACCTAACACCTTCAACACAGTTTTTGATAGAATTGAATAAATACTGGCTTGTGTTTGTCTTTGACTGAATGTTTCGAAATATTACCATTTTAAATAATCTTCGCTTACATTAAACTTTTTAGAATGACATTTAAAGACAATGTTTCATTAGCCTCTTCATTATAAGTGATAAGAATCAGAAGTTTCAATTATTTCAAGATCTATAGATATTTACAAAACATAAAACACTTAGGCGGGCCGCATGTGGCCCACGGGTCGTAATTTGCCCACTCATGGCCTACACAGTTTTTTTAGTCTTAAGAAATCCTGATATTGATATGTGTTGCTGTTTTCTTTACTTATTTTTATTAGCGGCCTCCAAAAGGGGAAAAGACGCTATTAGTTTTGTGTGGTCTGTCTGTCCGTCCGTCACGTTTAGATTTCGTAAACTAGAAAAGATATTGAAAATCCGACATCATAGTATTTTAGTCCATTCCAAGTTACTTTTTTCTTTTCTGCAAATGAAAAATCGAATTTTTAATATCACCTATGCAAGCAGATTTTGATAAAAAATACACCATATTTACAACTATTCCCTAATTAGAGATTAGAATAGACTTTTAATTAATCAGTTACCGCTAGATTCTCAAGGGGATAACATCATTTTATAGTGACAGACTAGACTGTGGCGAATTCTGTAATAAACGTTTGTTTGAAGTTCACCATGAGTCAACTTGGTCATTGAGTCTGTGTTCCTGTTTAGTACCTTATCTATATTTGTAACTTGTGCATGAAGAACTCGCAGATTGAAAATACATCATACAAGGTAAGCACGCACTTAGTCGAATTAATCGTCTAGAAATACTTCAGCTACATCTGACTACACATGCATCCGTTACAAAACAAAGAAATCATTTCGGTATTCAATGCAACCAAAAGAAACTGCAATGTGTACAGGAGAACAGTGATGAATGTTATAAATTGTCTTCTAGAATGATGAGGTTGTGCTTGATGTACAAGGTGGACCAAACAATAAGATCATACACGCTGAAATGATCATTGTTGGTGAGAAGAGTGTGTTTCACATTGACTCAGGAGCCTGCGTTAATGTTATCCCTACGAAGCTTATTAAAACTGCACTAAACTGTCCCACTCAAAGCAAGCTACGTGTGTATGATGGTAGCACACTCATACCTATTGGAAAGGTACAACTCGTAGTACAAAATCCAAAGACCAACAAGAGATATCGTGTTGATTTCGTGGTAGTGAGAGATGACTTAACTCCCCTGTTAGGGAAGAAAACGTCAAAAAAAAAATGGGACTAATTACAATCAACTATCATACTTTTGAAAGTGTTGATAAGGTTGAAAGTGTTGATAAGCCTCTACCAAGGTTATCGACAAAAATATTTGAACAGTTCTCTGATGTATTTGATGATCAGCAGGGTGAATTACTTGGTCTTGTACACTTAGAAGTGAATCCTGACATAACACCAGTTGCATGCCCATCTGGTCGTGTACCTTTAGCTATGCAGCCTAAAGTAAAGTCTGAGTTAGAACTGCTAACAGTAAAAGGACTCATTGAGCCTGTTGATAAATTTACTGACTGGGTCAGTCGAATGGTGATTGCAACTAAAAAATCTGGACAACTCCGTATCTGTTTAGATCCTCGTCCTCTCAACAAGGCACTTCAAAGAGAACGTTTTCCCCTTCCAGTAATGGAAGACTTGCTTCCTAGATTATCGAATGCAAAAGTGTTTTCAAAACTGGACCTTGTAAATGCCTAATGGCATGTGCATCTGGATAAAGCTTCGAGTTTGCTCACAACTTTTCAGACACCTTTTGGACGTTACAAGTGGAGAAGATTACCATTTGGAACATCTGTGAGCTCAGAACTGTTTCAGAAACATTTAAATACTGCTCTTGAAGGTCTTGATGGTGTGATTTGTGCCAGTGGCGTCACTAGGGGGGTGCGGTCCGCACCGGGTGACACCCGTTAGGGGGTGACACCCAAGTAAAACATGCACTTTATAAACAACCGAAAATTTAAAAAAAATAAACGGCAGCGGTTAAATATTGGAAAATGTTGTTCACTATTAATAAATAGATCTATACGTTTTTTTTTTTTCAATTTTGACAAAACATACTTTTATTGTTCTATGAAATTCTATCAAATTGTTTAAAATGCTATATCATACTTAATATGAAAACGTGAATCCTTAATTTCAGATGTATACCAGCTGCATGTATGTATATAAATACTGCTTTGATATTAAAAAATATTTTAATCGAATCTATTGAAAATGAAACTAGCACGGTAATATCAGGATGCCAACCAATAGTCACTGTATTTTAAAAAGTTTACAAATGTTTTAGCAAACGACATAAAAGATATTAGAGTCAGATTGAATGTAAGCACCTTTGTATTTTGTTTGATAACACACCAGACATAGCACACACTGATCAGATTCAAAAGTTATACTATTTCAAGGGAGACCAACTTCATTATCTAAAAATGTCTAGAAAAGGTTGAGCTTGAATTTATATGTGCAGCTATATATTTAAATGCAGCTTCATTCTCGGGATTCATGGAGGTGTACACGAAATGTATTAAGTACCAATAGAATAGCTACTTAATAGATATGTAGGCGTATCAAATTCACTCAATCCATATGGTCAACAGAAATTAGCTTTTTGCCTAGCATTTTTTTTGATACGATTGAAATAATTTTTTCATTTTTCGCCGCTGGAGGCGCAGCTTTTATTTTACCTATCGTTTTCTTTTTTGGGAGGGGGGGAGGAAGATGTACTAGAAGTTCAAAGATACATAAGAATAGGTCTATCTTTAAACTATTGACAATGTGGTGACTAATAAACCTTTTCTTGAACTAAACATATCCTAAAAAAAAGCAGTCTGATTCAGAAGAAAACGAATATTAAAATCCAAAGAAAATGTCCAGCGATCTTTAGATGAGGGACTCACTATTTAAGAATAGAAAAAATGGTTTATTCTTAAGTCCATTGATCGTTTTTTAGCTCTGAGCTTCCTGCTGGAAGCAATCATTTATGTAGCAGATAATTTGGAGCAATCGAATCAAAAAATTCTTTTGTTCAACAACCAACGAAGTATTGTAGATGTCAGTTTCAAAATATTGGCGTTTATGATGATTTTCTTCAAAAGGCGACATTCATATAGTAACACTATGGCTAAGAAAGGATCTAAAGGGACAAAAGTTATTCTACAGAAAATAAAAATTGACAGTGCATGATTCATATGCCACTATGACCTTAAAAATATCTCTAAATCATTTAACAAAGCCTTCAACCGTTTCTTACCATCTGCTTATCTATTACGTCATGTGAAAAAGGATTTTTAAAATTAAAATTAAGAACTTTTTGAGATAAAAGTAACAAACAACACTTTCAGAAAGCGGAATTTAATAAAAAATATTAGATCGTTACAGACACTAATTTCAAGTTAATGATACGTTTTCAAGTTTGAAATGCAGAAAAAAAAACAGTGTACTTTACTTATGGTTGCATTGTTGCAAAATTGAACTATAGATGTCTTCAATTCCAAAGATTACGGATGCGTGCAGAGTTTCACATGACTACATAAACCCAGTGAACAGTGTAATAAACAATTGAATTTTAAAATTGAATGGACACTCATTTTATAGGTGTTAAACAATCAAATAACGTATGTAATTATAAACTATATGTATTACAGCGCTAAAAAAAAAAAGAAAAAAAAAGTTTTTCATGGGGGGGGGGGGGGGGTTGACACCCTTAGCTGACCGCACCGGGTGACACTCACCCTAGTGACGCCACTGACTGATGTAGCTGATGATATTATAGTTTATGGTTCTGGAGACACATGGGAAACAGCTTCCCATGACCATGACAAGAATATTACAGCATTATTTGAGAGATGTCGCTCTGTGGGAATTAAACTGAAGAAAGAAAAGGCTGAGATTAAAATGAAAGAAATTACATTTCTGGGACATCTAATTACAAGTAATGGTTTAAAGATTGATCCTGAAAAGGTAAAGGCTGTTAAATAAATGTACAAACCAACAAACGTCGAGGAAGTTCGGCGCTTTTGTGGTTTGTGAACTATCTTGCTAAATTCCTACCCAAACTATCCGACGTCATTGAACCAATTCGGCAGCTACTTCATACAGATATCCCTTGGTCATAGTCGAGAAAACATGACAGTGCATTCTGTGACATACAATCTATGGTGACTCAAGCTCTTGGGCTAGCATTCTACAATCCACTTAAAGAATTGACCATACATTGTGATTCCAGTCAAAATGGTCTTGGTGCTGTCTTAATGCAGGAAAGTAAACCCATAGCTTATGCAAGTCGATCTTAGACTGATACTGAGACTAGATACGCAGATCGAGAAAGAAAGAAAGACTAAAGGAAGAAACCGAGAAAGATAGGACGCTTCTAAAACTTCTAATCACAATTAATCAAGGATGGCCAGAATGCAAGCATCTTCTACCATATCAGCTAACGCCTTTTTATAATTTCAGAGACGAAATGTCAGTTCAAGAGGGGCTTATATTCAAAGGTGAAAGAGTAGTAATGCCTAAGTCATTACGATTATAAATGAAAAGAGAAATTCATTCTACAAACTCGGGCATTAAAGGATGTGTGAAAAGAACTCGTGAGAGTTTATTCTGGCCAGGAATAACTGGTGACATAAAGCATTATAGTTCAACTTGCAAAATATGTCAAGCTTTTGAACCTAATCAACAGACTGAATCATGAAGTTTCCACACACCCCTGAGAAAAGGTTGGTGTTGATTTATTCACACTTGAGGGTAAAGACTATCTTGTGTGTGTGGACTACTACTGTAACTACTGTGAAGTTGATCGCCTGGAGAACACTAGGGCGGAAACTGTCACAAGAAAACTTTAAGCCCATTTTGCTAGATAAGACATCCCATGATCCCATCCACAGTGGTCTCAGACAATGGACCTCAGCTTTCTTCGGACAGCTTCGCAAAATCCGCCAATGATTGGAGTTTCAACCAATTGACGAGCAGTCCCCATTACTCCAGATCAAATGGGAAAGCTGAATCAGCCGTGAAGACTGTAATGACATTATTTCTTTAAAATAAAGATCAGTTCATGGCTTAACTTAATCATAGAAGCATCCCGAATAAAACTGGTACTAGCCCATCAAAGGCATTCTTCAACAGGAGAATCAAAACCTTGCTACCTCGAGCGAAAAGCCTGTTGAAACCTCAGAAACTTAGAAAAGCTCTAAAAGAAAACCAGAGATCAGCGATTTACTACAACTCCCATGCTAAACATTTACCTCCTTTGATTAAGGTAAAGAGGTGAGACTAAGGACAAGGTCGCGTGGCCATGAGCGCTGGCAAAAGGGAGTTATAACTCGTCAGTTACAACAACGGTTGTATAAAGTTGAATCAGGCGGAAAAGTTTACCGCTGAAATAGAATTCACTTACGAAGAGTCCCATCGCCTGCTGATATGAATGCGCCTACTCCAGTGATGCTCAACCTCACTCGGACGGCGGGCCATTTTAATATTCGACACTCGAGTCGCGGGCCACATGAAGAAAAAGGGAAAAAAAAAAGGGGAATTATACAATAAACCAAATTTTATTAGAAACCCCCGAATCTAGAATTTACATTCATGAGAAGTTTATCCTAAATCATAGAGTTCTAGATGTTCGTCTAAGAGACTAAATGCATGACGCGTAGGACGTAATCATCTTCCATTTTGAAGTAACGTCTGTATTATATAAGATAAGAGACGATACGATTACGTAGTATCGGTTTCGCACGATTCATTCCTGAAAAAGTTTGTCTCACTAATAAGTCCTTCTAATTATTGGGAGCAGATGAAGAAAACTGTTCAGAACCGAGCTCGGTGGAGGTGTTGCGGCCCTATGCTCCCGTAAGTCAGTAAGTCAATTGTGATCATACATAACACTTGTTTTCGGAGATTTCGAAAGGTTTATGCAAGAAACACGGATTAGAAATCAATAGTCTGCATCACTTGAACTGTATCAAGCAAGGATGTCTAGTTTGTAAGTCTATCAGTTTCAGTTGTAGCTTTGTCTGGGCGTTTGGCACATTGGCTGCAGATGGATTTAGAAACGACGAATATTGTTCAATCTGAACACGATCATCATCACATGGTCCATAGATTTTGTTGGGGAATAATTCAGCGAGACCACAGAGGTTCGGTTCCATTTGACCTCTAAAAACTATTGCTGTCAACCATAGTTGTGGCACCATCAGTAGTCACTCCCACTAATTTCTCCATGGGAAAAGATTCTCCGTGATGGTTGAAACTTTTTTGTCAGTGCTTCCCCACTGGCGATCCATGCATGCTCCCAATAGCTACATATTTCTGATTTTAAAACTGTGTTTTTATCGCAAATAAATACCAAAATTTTGAGCGGTATCAGATATGTCGGTAGACTCGTCAGCGGCAACAGAAAATAGACATACATCCGACTCATTTTCTTCTACCACTCTAGGTGTAATCTAACTATCACGTCTCAAACCAAGAATGTTGCCTTATTTGTTTGATTTCCTAAAGCTCTTTAATGTTACGTTCTTTAAAAAGAGCCACTTTTTCTTTAGAAAACAAATATGTTGGCTTACTATCGATATCAATCGATTTACTCTATCTAGGGAAAGATATTTTTTTAATTTATTATTTGGACAATGGATTTTCTACACTTTGTGCCGACATTTCGGCGGGCCGCGGGCCGTATTTTGGGCATCACTGGCCTACACAAACGGGTACGACAGAGCCTGATAATCCCGCACCAGTGGATGTACCCAGCACAGATGAAAGTACGGCTCAGAAACCTAAGAGCCATATAGAAGACCGGTCACATAGGTCGACAACCTATACGACTAGGTCAGGCCGAGTGGTCAAATCCACAAGAACTAGTGACTATGTGACACCGGAGGATATTTGCATTTATGTGTATTTATGTTAATGTATGTTGTGTGTGTGTGTTTGTTTACTTGTAGTCTTCCTTGTACTACTGTTCAGTATGTTCACGTGCTTGCATGTTTTTTCTCCTCTGTTATCAGTGTGTATTAAAGTCTCCTGTTAGTTTTTTCACTTCCTTGTCATGTCAATAAAATGGAGTAGTAAATTAAACAGCAGTGTTGTTTTTACTTCCTTATTGATGATAATATAACATGGACATTTATGCAAACGGTTTTTAATTTTTTGTCAAAATGTTTACAATTGTATTGCTAATTTAAGTAAATTCTGACATACTTACCCCTTAAGTAACCAATACATTTACACAAAAATAAATGTTTACTTTTTTTAAGAGAAAAAATATAATTAGTATGCATATAAGTGGAAAATAATTTAAAACAACAATTAATAAGTAGTTTAACGAGTGAACGGCAGATCCGCGCTATAGCTATGCGCTACATGACTAAACGATTTTTTTTTTCGAAAATGTTTTTGACTTTGAATAAAAGATGTACCCTTTACAAAATAATTAGATAATTATTAAAGACATCAGTTAGGCCATGTTCATATCTAACTTAACATACACCTTCGCCTATTCCTTGGTCAGCTGAACCGCTGGGGCACCACACAAGATTTGTCAACCTTCTTTATCCAATCTTCTCTGTCATTAGCCTTTGATAAAATTTCATTCTAGTAATCTTTCTGAAAATATTGAAACCTGGAAACCTGCCTTGTTACCTGCTTGGGTGAACCACTTAGAGGGCCAATTTTGGGTTTGTGTTTTCACACAAACTGTCTTTGTAACCTTGTTTAACCTATAAATATCTTTCTAATTAACACATTCTATAATTTGCCTGACACAGAACTAATCATCTGTAAAATGTGATATAAGAGCATGGGATGGGTTGCCTGAGTCAGTAAGGAGAACTAATGACTTGGCAAAATTTAAGCCATTGTTTAAGATGCATAACTAGATTGAATAGGAACACGCCTAGGACGTGATCATCTTTTTTTTTTACAAAATTATATCAAATTCGCTCTGTTTTGTGTGAACGTTATTTTTCCAACACGTTATTTTTCCAACAATTATTCTCAGATCAGGTTTAAACAAGACATGAATCAATATTTTAAAAAATATTAAATCTATTACTGCTAAATGTATTATTTTGTTAGATATCAACAAGGGAAATTAATCCTTCGGTATTTACAAAAATGTACATCTTAAATAATTGTACATGCTATTTCTCCCACACCCCTTTCTCGGATTAACTGGAAACTATATCAGCACTTGCCGTTCCTTTGGATACATCAGCTACTTGCAGAGGTGGGGGTACTGCTGTGTTGCCGACAACGTTCCGACCACAGCTAATGCCAAGCATTAATCTCACTTCCATGAGATAATACGTAGTCGCTTCGCAACTGAAGGAGGCCTTATATTGGGAATCAATTATTTTGTTTGATATTGAAAATTAATTCTACATTATTGAGATATACTTTTTGTATGTGCGGAGTTCTTCCTCTTAGATAAGCTTTGTTGCGTTTTTTTTTTAAGAAAGGATTTTTTAAATATTATTGTGCTTGTTTGAAGTATCATCAGTATTTCATAAGATTATGCATAGGCAAGTAGTAAATGGAGAATCATTTCCTACCTTGCCCCAAAACGTCATGCATTCTACAGAACGCCTGCATTTCGCACTTAGCCAGTCAGTATATAGCTACATGGTGAAAATCTCCAATAAAATAGACATACCTAAATAATCAATATTGATGTTTTTAATTTCTTTTTTTTTAACTAATTTTTTAAAATCTTTTGGTGTTTTTTTTTACAGAAGTATGACAATTAATATTTTTTCCATTAAGTCTGATTACAGTCTTCTCATATTGTCTAACAGACGCACACACACACATTAAATAGCATTTGTATAACCCTTATTTTAACCAGCCATTTTATTTCACAAGTAAATTGAAAAACATACGTATACGAATATAAAGTATACTAAATATAAATATTTATTGTAGAGTGGCTACTATTCTTTAAAGTTATATACAAAGGTATTTGCTGAGTTGCTTTTTATATTTTCTGTACCCACCAAATAAAAAAAAATTAACCTTCCTGTGGTCGACAAGAAAAAAAACAAACTCTAAGGTATTTTCTCCATCGTTTTGTGACCTCGTACCAAGTATATTGCTTTTGATTACATCAGCAAAGGTCAAAGACTGACTTAAACGCATTCTCGAGACAGAATGGTCCATACATTACTATACAGATACGCATATATATAATCTAATGATTTTTTTTTGCGTTTAATTTATAACGACTTGAGATTACTGAACAGTATAGATCTATATATAGCCCATTTAAAATGTACATTAGTAATTACTTCAGAGAAGTAAATGATTTTATTTAATATTATACGCAACGTTGGAAATATTATAGGCTACAATAACAAATATTAGTATGTTTCAAGTATTAGGCCTGGTTTTTTTTTTGTTCTATGAACAAATATTTTTAAATTAATGGAAATTTAACTTACCAAGAAATAATAAATCTCTGAAGCACGTATAAAGTCTTGACATGTTTCTGACACTATGGACCTTCGGGTTACAAGCAATAAATGTGTGTTATCATTGCCGAAATTCCCGATTATAGGCTACTTTGACCCTATTCGAACACAGGCTTTTTACCTCTTCACGATCCATTTCTCTTTCAGTAACTTACATCGCTGATGTATTATTACAAATGGTGCAGGGTAGAAAGTTAAAATAAATAAGTAGCATTGTCCCCCTTTCAGACCTTGCGGGCTTATGATGTGAAGGTCATGTTTCTGTGGCCCACGGTTAAGTGTCATGTGGATTGCACATCGACCAACCGGCAGGGGTAGACAGACCAGGACTAATATAGTTTTTGTTTTCTCTTCTAATATTTGACCCCCTTTTTTTTAAAGTATTTTTGTGAAATTGTCAGAATCAAATAACGGTCATTCTTGTGACAAAAAACTAGATCTATTATGAAATAAGATATAGATCTACTATTTTGACATTAACTTAGAAGTTTAAAAAAAAAAGTAAACCTGTTTGTAATAGAGGATTTAAAAAAGGTTTCGTTGTTTTTACCTAAATCAGCAGTTCGGCCAAAAGGTAGACTGGGCTCAATAGCTCTGATCTAGGAGACGGAATCTCCAATATAACACCTATATAACACCCAATCTGTTTTTCACAGCCGTCTCAGACTTCTGTGCTACCTTGGACTGCATTTAGATTAAAGAGTGGTAATGCGCGAGCTAATTATCACTTTAAAAATACTTTGCGCAGGTTAGTGGCAGGGCAGTAATTTATGCTTTAGGACGCTATAGCCAGAGTATCTTTTGTCTGCCTTAAATGTTTATCACGCCCCTTTGTAAGAGAACTCCAGCTATTTCGAAGTCCACCTGCTACCATGTGCTCTCCTCTATGTCAGTAGAAGTAAGCTGGAGCCTAAACTTAACTTTTAAGCTTTATTTGGGGAACATTACATTTGTTATAAGGTCGTCATGTGCCATGCCCAGCATTATGTCAAAGGAAATAGAGTAGCAGCAAGTAGCTTACGCTATTCTCAATGGATGTGAAGAATTACGTCATATTTTTTAAATAAAAGGACTTAGGGAAAAAACATTCAAGCACCGCTTCAAACTGTAGAACTCACAAAACAAGCCATTGCAGAAAGTCGCCACTGACAACATTGAACCTCTGTCTAGTGAGACAATGATGTCAACTTTTAAACAAACAGCTTCGGGTACTACAAAGACACCCAATTTAAAAAAAATGCTGGTTTAATAATAGATTAAAGAAGCGTTGTAAACAGAAGGAAAATGTAAAGAAACTAAGGCAGAAAGAGTTTACAAAAAGTATATAAAAGTTAAACACCTAACCCAAAAAGTAAGCAGACAGCTGCAGAATGAATATATAAACAATGTAAAATTTAAAGATAACAACAAAAACCTATGGTCATACATTAAGTCTAAGAAAATGGAAACAACAGGCGTAGGGCCATTAAAAGATGAACATAATACATAATGATAATGAAACTAAAGCAAACATCCTAAACAAATACTTTGCATCAGCATTATAAGCCACAGGAGACAAAGACATATTACTTAATTTGAACCAAGTAGACAACATAGAAGATATAGTAGTACAAAAAACTGGAATCCAAAAACTGTTAGCCAACACCAAACCAAATAAAGCTTCTGGACCTGATGGTATTCCAACTAGATTACTCAAAGAACTAAGCAATAAGATAGCCCCAGTGTTCAAAATACTCTTTCAGGCATCGCTTAAACAGGGCAGAGTACCAAAGGACTGGAAAGAAGCTAATGTAACCACCTATTTAAAAAAGGAGAAAAATCTGACCCAGAAAACTACAGACCAGTATCACTTACCAGCATCACAGGTAAAATCCTAGAACACATAATATGTAGCTACATCAAATACAACTTAGACAAACATAATGTCCTCACCCCATACCAACATGGCTTTAGGAAATATAGATCATGTGAAACACAACTAGTAGGACTAATTGATGATTTTTCGAAAGGTTTAGATAATAGTTATGAACAAATAGATGCTATCTTACTAGATTGTTCCAAGGCTTTTGACTAAGTTCACCACCATAGTTTGCTTAAAAAATTAAAATATTTCGGCATTTATGGTCCATTGCATCAAAGGATTAAAGATTTTCTGATAGGGAGAGAACAAACTGTAATAATAAATGGCACTAAATCAACACCGATAACAGTAAACTCAGGTGTACCTCAAGGAACAGTCTTAGGTCCACTACTATTTATAATTTACATACATGATTTACCAATTTAAATTACTTCGGGAACAAAAGTCAGATTATTTGCAGACGATTGCATAATATATAGAACAATAAAAACAACACATGACACATATATTTTACAAAGAGAATTAGATGAATTACAGAAATGGGAATCAAATTGGATCATGTCTTTCCACCTAGAAAAATGTCAGTTGTTAAGAGTTACAAAAAAAACTAAAACAAATTAATTCCACTTATTATATTCATGGTAAATCAGTAACATAGACTAAAAACGCAAAATAATTATGTGTTATAATAAATGAAAAACTGTCATGGAATCCCCATTTTGATGAAAGTATCACAAATCAAACAAAGCATTAAGGTTTATTAAAAGAAATTTTTATAAATCAAATAAGAACATAAAACTAAAATGTTATTTAACCTTGGTTAGGCCAAAAATAGAATATGCATCCTCTGTTCGAGACCACTCAACTCGAGAAAACATTAAGAAACGGAACAGACAAAAAATAGAGCAGTGAGATTCATAACAAACGAATATTCACATTTGACTAGAGTAACACCATTAGTAAAATCACTAAATTTAGAAAGCCTTCAGGGCAGAAGACTCAAAAGTAAAGTAGCAATTATACATAAAACACAGAACTATAATCTTCAAATACAAAAACAAAATTTAATAAAATACTCAGAAAGACTTACAAATGCATATACATTCCTCGTCCCATATGCTAGGACAAATTTGTACAAATGCTCCTTCTTCCCTAGTGCTATTAGAGCGTGGAATGGGTTGCCTGAGCTAGCCAGGAAAACTAGTGACTCCAATACTATTCAGCTCAACAATATATCGACAAACATCTCATTGTTTGCATACAGCGAAAGTCAGCAAGAAACTGCAGTTTTTCTCATTAGAAATGCTCTGCGGCCAAATCCTAGCGGACCTATGGCAGCACTAAAAGAATCATTAATGGCACCAAGGCAGAATACAACAGCAACAAAAACAGCATTTCAGCATGTCATAGACACACGACATACGGTGATACAAGCATGCATGGGCGTAGCCAGGATTTTTTTCGGGGGGGGGGGGTTAAACTCGCACCCCCCTCCCTGGTAGGGTGTTTTAAATTCAAAACCCCCCTGGTAGGGGTTTTAAACTCAAAACCTCTCTTGCTGTGCTTATTCTTTCTATCTGGTAGTAATAATCTCACCTTATCTACAGGATGTAATATTCTCAAGTACTGTTTTCGTTCACTCTATGTTGACTTTTGCTGTTTCTTGTTTAGCTTTTTAACATGCTTGCTTGGATTTTGTTTATTTTAGGTGAGATTTTAATACTAAACTGGGTGGAAAGACATGCTCCAATTTGATTCCCATTTCTGTAATTCATCTAATTCTCTTTGTAAAATTTCTGTATTTTGTGTTGTTTTTATTGTTCTGTATATTATGCAATCGTCTACGAATAATCTGACTTTTGTTCTTGAACTAATGCAATTAAGTAAATCGTTAATGTAAATTAAAAATAGTAGCTTAGTATTGTGTATGGAAAGATAATTTCAGGAATATAGTGGGCCTAGTACATTAATTACGTGACAGCTGCTTCACCACAGAGTGAGGGCATCTAATGGTTCTGGCTCCAGGTTCATTGAGCCCCTTCGCGCCATAGATGCGCGTACGCCACTACTTGTTTATGGAAATACCGGAGAACAAAAGTATTGCATAAGCTATAGGCGTTATGATCTGAACTGTGTGACCAATGTATTGTCCACATGCACGGTTCTTGTTGCACGCTTCATAATTTCGTAATTCCTCCATTACTTAGCAGTAGCCTATTTAAAATGTATACATTAAAAAAAATATATATTTGAGTTCTCTAAAAGTGAATATATTAGTAGTTCTAAATATACTATGGAGTTAAGAGCATGGAATTGATAGTTTGAAGTAACGTCTGTATTGTCTAAGATAAGATAAGATAGGATCCTAAAGGTAAACGTTCGTTGAAGGTGATTTACTGACATTCGGATGATACATCTATACATGCTAGTGCACAAATAAATGTTGGATGCAATTTTTAGCCCTTTTGACTTTTAGACCGGAAAAAATTGTTTCCGGCACTCTTATGCATTGTTATTCTCATAAATCTTATAAATTTAGTTTTAAATATTAGAAGTTTAATATTTCAAATGAAATTAGTTGAAATTAAACTTTTAAAAGATTCTACAGTAATCTAGATCATAACTTAATTAATATAAAATATGTATATCTATTATATTAAGCAAAACTAGAAACAATTGGTACGGTTTAGTAGAATCTAGTCGGCTAGTCATTGATGCATTATGGGAATACGGAAATAAATAAGATACTATAGATATAATATTAAATGGACTTGTTCATGATGTCGATTGAATGAATTTTAAACTTGAAATAGATCTAGATATAGAATAAGAAATTTAGCCTAAATTCTAGGAGCAGATCTAGATATTTAAATGAAATTCAAAAATTCTAGGTTAATAGATTTGCAAGTTTAATGAAGGTTCATCCAAAAAATGAGAAGCATTTTTGAATTTAATATCCTCATCACCCTCATCGGTAAGCAGAGAAGCTAATCTATCTGGCCTAGATATCTATACTAGACTGTAATTGTGGATATAACTTCTATATAGATATAGTATAGACATTTATAGACTAGATCTTTCTATTAAAAAATATTTAATAAGACAAGATAAAAATAAGTGTCTAGGACTACTATTTAATATTATCAGATCTAGAGAGACTCGAGTCTAGGTCTAGTCTAGATCTCTTTATAAATAAAGTAAAGAATATTTACACAAAGGTTATGACATGTATGTGTTTTAGGGCCTATTTAGAAGAATTTTAGATAGGTCTTGTTTAACTGGTACCTAAATTTTCTAAAAAAATCTCCTTCACCCCGGACGTACCCTCCTTCTGTCCTAGTTAGAGTAGAAGAAAAATGAAATGGCATCGTCCTACCATTGCTCTTTGAACCCGTGTAAAACCCTTGTTTTTCAGAGTAAACGAAGCTAAATGTGTCTGAACTATAAAGAAATGGAGTATTAACAATAGACTAGTTTCGTCATAGCTATCAAAATAAAGGCTCATTTTAACAAAGATTGTGGGGTGTTCGCTTGACGGAAAAGACTATACATTAGATCATAATCATTTAGATCTATATCATTTTATTTAGATTCTTGATCTAATTTAGTAATTTGTGACTTGAGATTATTCGCACCTAACCTGAAAAGCAGTGAAAAATCCATGAATTTTAGTTAATTTAATGATCATCTAATGTCTAATATTATTCTAGATTTACCATAATTTATGCTTAAAGTCTAGATATTCTGTAGAATAACCGAAAATATTTCATACACAGCCATGAAAAGTACTGGTAGTTAAAAGTTATTTTGGTGGTAAAAGCCAGGGAAACTTCAAACTACGTTACTAAGTAGGGCGGAAAACAGATTCAGCTCTCAACATTCTACTTTTAGGACCATTTTTTTTATCATTGTTATCATTGACATATTATACATCATTTTTGATGCCGAAGAATAGAGTTGGCTTTTAAACTTGTTCGATTATATGGTAGCTTTACTCTAATTAAAAAAGAAACTGTGCTTGAATAAAAAAGTAAGCTAATAGATCTAATACCCTAAAGTTCCAAAAGCCATTATTTAATACGCAAATATATCAACTAACAGTGATAGGAATTTTCTGAAAATTTTTGGAATTTCACAGATTTCTTCAGATCCATTTTTCTAGCCAAAATATCAGATTTTCCACCCAATATTTCTTTGACAAAAAAATCTGATTTTTTTTTTTTAATTCAAAAAAAATAATTTTTTAATAAAAAAAAAGATCCAATTTTATTATTTTTCCATTTTTGGAAGAATGCGAAATAATTTTAAAAAGTTTATTAGTTTTGAACATGCTCACACGCGATATCACTCTATTGAAAGTTAAAGTTCTATGTTCTTACTATCTCGTTTTCTATATATACCCTAGCCCTAGTCGCCCTAGTCCCTGATCTAGAGCTAAAGTCTAGATCTAGACGTTATTTTGAATGTAATCTAGATCTTTTAATCTTTAAGTCTTTGTCTAGGTCTAGATCCATATTTTAAAGATTAAAAGTAGATTTTAGTAGATCTGGAGCGAGAGTGGATCTAGATCTTTTAGGCCTACTCTAGAGTCTATGTCTAGATCTAGATCCATATTAGATTAGCAGATCTAGAGAGAGTGAGAGTCTCTAGATCAAGACGATCATTATCTAATGAGATTTCAGTAGATAGAAATTGATAAATGTATTTGATTTAGGTCTACATAAATTTGACAATGAATGGTACCATTTAAATCTTATAGTCACAAATCTTTTAAATATCTATAGAGTAATTTATTTATTCTGGACATTAGACTATAACTCGCTGTTTTTGTGGTTATTACATCTTTATTTTAACATTTAATGTGAAGCTTGTGCGCTGTATAATGTGTATGTCCATTTTCCAATGATTCTGACCCTATTTCCTTCCATTTAGCTGTTTTTTTTATGTAAGAAAAAAGAATTTTTCTAACTTATAAGTCAGTTTGTTGTTGTTTTTTTCCTATGTTACCAGGATGACTTTACCTCTTCCTAGGGTTAAGACTATATTTTTTGGTTGGATAAGTCTATGCTAATGAACCTGCCAATATTTATTCTGCTTTTTGGAGCTGATCTATTTGATTCATAAGCAAAGTTGTTTGATTCCATACATAAATAATTTATAGTTTGTATTAAATTACCATTTTCGTACCAAAATTAATTCCAAACAACCAGTTTTAGACATCTATGTTAATGATCTTATATTATATTTGTTTGTTTGTTGTTGTTGTTTTAAATAGAGAATAAATGGGCAAATGTTTGAAGTGATCTTGATACATTGAATGAAATTAAATGCTCAGATCTAGACCTCTATCAAGATTTAAATAGAGATAGCATATTAGAGGATTCAGCTATTTAGGCAAGAATGGCCATCCTAGCCTGTACAAGAGACCATAAGATAATCTGTATTAGAAATGTATTAAATGAATAAGCAAAAAAACACAAACATTTAACACACAATTTATAATGCAAACATAGAGTATGTCTAAAAGACAGTGTAGAAGTCACAATCCCTGTGACCTAATTTAGCAGTGATGGTAATTTTCAGAAAATTTTCAGGATTCCAAAAAATATTACCTCAATATGCACACCATGACTCTAGTATCTATAAGACACATATTTAACTGTAGGATTGCTGCATCTTGTGTATGTTACCTTCTTGAATGATTTTAAGTCTGTCCTGAGTATATTTCTTTCTATTTAGGAAAATTCACATTTTGCCCCTCAAAATGCACATTTCCAGGTCTGGGAATACACATTTTTCTATTTTGGCATGCAAGCATCTCTGCCTCCAACACATGTTGCTTCCTTTTACTTGTAAAGTCAAAGTTAATGATGAGGTCAAACCCTAGAGTTCTGAAATTATTTTTTTTACCTTCTGGTAAAGTAGAAGTGTTATTGGCTTATTATAAATGGCTATTCTTAAGTCGATGATATGACTACCTAGATATGTGAAGTGGTTTACCACGTTCAGGGGCTGTCCATTTACTGTGATCCTTGGGGCTGAGTATGTTTCATTGGGTGACTTGTGAATATGACTTCTGTTTTCCCGAGGTTAATAGATTGA
This sequence comes from Biomphalaria sudanica, assembly GCA_036873155.1. Lineage (NCBI taxonomy): Eukaryota > Metazoa > Mollusca > Gastropoda > Planorbidae > Biomphalaria > Biomphalaria sudanica. The sequence continues at coordinate 33,411 of JAZGLO010000311.1, forward strand.
CTGAAAGAGGCGTCAGCGTATGCAAAATGGTTTACTACTGCATTCTGGAGGTCAGGTTCATTATGAGCTAGCAAGGCGCAATCATTGGCATAGAGAAGCCACATTATGACCATCTCCTTTGTTTTTGTATGGGATTGTAGATGTCGAAGATTGAACACATTGCCATCAGAACGGAACCGGATGTAGTTCCTTTCATGAAATCGCTGCCTCATTTGACCCAGTATTACGCCAAAGAAGATAGCGAATAGAGTAAGGGCAAGTACACAGCCCTGCTTCACACCATTTTCTATTGGGAAGGGATCAAAAGGGCACCATTGTGTCTGATCTGGCCTCTTTGTCCCACATGAAACTGCTTGAGAATGGATAGGTACATAGGTGGGCATCCCAGCCTAGCCAAAATCCTCCACAAACCATCGTGACTGACCATGTCGAAAGCCTTGGTGAGGTCCACAAAGGCAGTGCATAGGTTTAGGTTCTACTCTCTGCATTTTTCTTCTAATTGTCGCAGAACAAATATGTCAGATGTACCTCTACCGACTCTGAAACTACATTGGCCTTCAGTTAAGACCTCGTCTGCTAAAGAGTGGGTCAGTCCGTCGATCAACTCTCGAGCAAAGATCTTTCCTGCTACTGACAGAAGTGTAATTCCTCGATAGTTGGTGCAGTTAGACTTGTCACCCTATTTTGTATAGGGATATGACTACAGAGTTGCGAAAATTCAGTTCTCCCGGCATTGAGCGAACAAGTCTATTAGCCTCTCGGTCAAGGCGACACCACCCATTTTAAATATTTCAGTGGGAAGTCCATCAGAGCCTGGTGCTTTGTGTTTTTTTAGTTTAGATATTGCTGTCTCAATGTCCTCAGATGTCTGTGGGTCGTCAAGCTCCTCTCTCATAGTTGCCTGAGGAACATTTGCCAGCGATTCCTCCGATACACACCTTTTATCACCAAATAGCGATAGTAGATTAATTAATAATCAATCCGCAAGGTACACTAAAGACTGTTATCTCTAGTGAGAGTGACACTATACAATTATCAATCATCTATGTATAGTAAATGACTTCATAGTGGAAATTAAAGATTAAAACGTTTTAGATATATTTTCTTTGACCTGCTCAAGGCTTCCATCAGCTTGATCAAGCATACTAACAAGGGGGGAAATTCAAGAAAAGTATGCTTGACAATATCCAACCTACACTCTTCGATTTTAACTTAATTTAGTTATAAATTAAATCATATATTTTAATAGACTAAATAAATAAATAAAATAAGTTTTTTTGATCTAATACAATAATAAGAACTTAGAATTGTATGTTGTATTCTAGAAACAAAATAAGGGACAGAATTTCTTTTTATTTTACATGCAGGATGCCACAATCATCACGATGACCCTGTCACTCAATCAAGCTTTAGAAATCTATAGGTGTATAACACTATAGTCTAGCTGTTGTATATATACATCATTTGAAACCTAGTTTAAAATTTCCCTTCATTTTCTATTTCCAGCTACTTCATTTCTTCATGCAATGGCCATTGATGTGACCACAATATGGGTGGGTGACAAAGTAAAAGGAACTAATGCAACATTGCAATGTAGTTGGACTAATGGAAATCCAGGCAATGTAGTATTCTCACCAAATAATAATACCGTCACCATTTATTTCAATTGTGCTGTTCAAACTCTTCCATATAGTTGTACTTCAGGTACACTTGACTTGAGTAGACACAGTACAAATTCTTCTCAACAAGGCTCTGTATCATTGATGATTAGTAACTTGCAATGTGCAGATGATGGAACATCATACTTTTGTTTAGTTGGAGAAACTTTTCAACTTCCTACCATATCAAAGGCAGTGCTTGCTGTAAAAGGTAATTGTTAACATGTAAAATCATTTTTTCCTAAGAGTTAAATTGTCGTTACTTACCTCCTGACCTATTAATGTTTTTTATGTAATCAAAAACTGTCTTCAAATATTTCAATGCTAACATATATATATATATATATATTCAATAATAAGTATCAATGTCTTTTCAAATACATTTTAAAATTTGAATTAGTTCTTATATTGATAATTGCTAATGGTGCATGGTCTGTAAAGAGAGTAAATCACTAGTAAATGGAAGCATGGTGACTACCAAGTATTAAAGCGCCGGACTGTGAAGTCATCGGTTAGAGTCTTGGTAGTAAAGAATGGGATTTTTTATTTGATTATTTTAAGGATACTTCTAGTCAGTGGCGTCACTAGGAGGGTGCGGTCCGCAATGGGTGACACCCATTAGGTGGGTGAGACCCAAGTGAAAAAAGAATTGCACTTTTGGCATAACTGGCAATTTAAAAAAAGTAAGTGTCATTGGCTTAATATTAGAACAAAGGCTATTTACAATTGATAAATAGATCTATATATATATATATCAAATTTTTAAAAATATTTCGGCTAAAAATATTTTAATTTTTAAATGTAATTCTACAAATAGTCCAAAACATTACATCATACTTTTTATTAAAAGCAGATATGAAACCTTACTTTTAGATGTATATTAGCTGCATGTATATATATATATATATATATAAAAGCTGCTTTGATTCTTAACAAGGTCCTTATCGAATCTATTGAAATAGTAGCTAGCATCGTAATGTCAGAATGCCAACCAAATAGTCACTGTTTAACAAATGACGACATTCCAGGCATATGTTAATTTGTAGAATAGGAAATAATTAAGCAACATTTGAGATTTCCGAAGATGGTGATGTAATTTCAGAAGTTGAATGTAAAAGAAACTCTAGCCAAGAAGAAGGAAATGTTACAATGAATTAGTGATAGTTTCTTTTTTCCCATAAATAGCGCAGAAAATTATCCCAAGCTAAAGGAAAAGTACACCACTTATTAAAATAATGGTTCTGATGCTTACCGTTGAGGATGATTTTGTCACTTATTAGTAAGAAATTGTATCATTGTATGTTTTTTGTCAACTATTTTCAACTAATTCTATATAAATGAAATACAAATTAGTTACTTAATAAGTGGTGGATTAAAAATATAAAGTCTGAAATTGGAGTATCAAAAGACGTATGAAGAATAGTCATCAGGATTGGAAAATCGGAAAACAATGACATCCGGGTACTACTATAATTGGCAAGGAAGTCGTTGCTACGATTGATGGAAAGAAGAAAAACAATGTAAGGTTATATTGCACAGGCTGTTTCTATAAAATAAGAATATTTGACATTTTTTTACCACATTAATGACGATTTTAGTGGAGAATAAAGCTGGTGAGATCTACTTTATATCTTAAAATGTCTAGAAGGGAGTTGAATTTCTGATCTGTCAAGCTCAGGATAATAAAAAATGCAGCTTCTGTGTATGGAGCAATAAGAAGTACAGAAAATTTTTAATGAAGAGTGGAAAACAGATTTCATTGCAATGGGTTGTTTTGTTTGCATTATATGAAATGTAAGTGCATGTTAAATCTTTTCAAACAAAGCTTTCTAAGATGAAAAGTGAATGTATAATACAGTATAAATATGAATAAAAAGACATTACACAATTAGCTAGCAAATTTTCTAAGTTGCAAGGTCATATACAGACATATATATTTATAAGCTAAAAGGTGGTCGACGTAATAGAGACCCCCCATGGAAAAGCATCAAAGACCAGCTTAGGCGTCAACTTTCTTTGGCTGACATAGAAGAAAGCACCTGGTTGCATGCGGCCTCAGAGCGAGACAGCTGGAGTTTACTTACAAAGGCAGCGGATACACATTTAAGACCAAAAGAAAATCTGCTGAGAGGACAAACGCAGATGGCGAAAAGAAAATCTAAATCGACCATCTGCGGACAATGGTTATGCTTGCCCTGGATGTGGCAAAATATGTAGGTCACAACTGGGGCTGGGCAGCCACAGAAAATACTGCACTTCTCACTAATCTTTGGACTCGAAGACAAGCCTTATAATATATAAATAATTATAAAGTATTTGTGTATTATGGCTAAACATTCAAACATAAAACAATAAATGTTTCTGGGGGGGGGGGGTGATACCCTGGCTGGACCACACCGGGTGACGCCACTGCTCCTAGTCCACCCAACTTTAATGGGTATATGACTTAAGTTGGAGAATGTAAAGACGGTTGGTTGTTGTGCTGGCCACATGACACCCTGCTCCTTAACCATTGACCAAAGAAATACATGACCTTTATATCATCTACCATAGAGTGCAAGGTCTGAAAGGGGGTACTGCTTTTTTTTTAAATGATAATCTCAGCAGACAATTATAAAACCATACTTTGGCTTAACATTCTCATTTAGTTTTTCAGCGTTTTGTATTAGTTGTTGAGTTTGTTTTCTGTATTTATAAAATGCAAGATGTAATGTTTTTGGTAATTTTGCAATAGACTTGCTTCTATTGCTGTAGTTTGATTGCAAAAAAAACTATAACTTACTCTGATCTAAGAAGTGTTTTTACTGTCTTACAAACAAAACTGTTGTTAATAGTGTTTTTATATTTATTATTGTAACTTAAGAGATGTGTTTGTTGTTTGATTTTAATATAGTTTTTTTGATGAGAATTGTTAATGATGAACTAAGTTTTGTGTATGAAGTATTTTTAAAATTTAAAATGTGGATAAAGAGTGTCTGGCTTTTTTTTTTATATTGTTTTTGGCACTTGTATGACCAAACTGCATTGAAATTTTGTCTTATGGTTTTAATGAATTTTGGCTTACTTTGGAGTCTAAAAATTGTTACTTGTATGGCTAATTTTACTTTTCTGGGTTTAATAGTCAAGACATGTTTTTTCAGTTCAAGATGTGCGATGAAAAGATCTTATAAGTACTTGCAAATAATATGTAATTGATGTTTTAACATGATTTATGGAATGTCATATATGCAAGTGCCTTTTATTTTGAGTCAGATCAATCAATGAATTGCTATATTGAAAGAATTATTAACACTGACATTTAATCAAATGGCATTCTATATAGGTTCAATTAATAAAGTTCCTATACTGTAGTGATAGCTCAAGACCAGACAGCTTGGAAGTTGCATCAGCCAAGAGAAAGAAAAAGAAATCTGCCCTGTCAGCTAGCCGTAGACCTGATGCATATACATACATGAACTGTGGCAAACTCTGCCGCTCCAGATTCTGCCTCATCTTAAGACGAAACCAAAGCCAGTGACTCATCTGGATTCATCCATTGTCTTCCGAGACAGAAGGAGCTATATATATACTGTAGTGAAATTAATGTGTGTATGAATTAGTCTTCTTTTATTGGTATTTGAGTGTTTCTCCAGTCTTAGGCTTAAAAGTGTCATTATGAGCTAAAAATTAAAGTTTTTTTGGTTTCATTTCAACTTTCACTTCTTTAGACATTGTGCTTAAAGAATTTATGAATAAAAAATGAATTGAAACATGTACATCTTCAAAGGAGTGCTGATAAGGGGGTACCTTTTTGAGTACAACTAACTGTTAAATTGTTTTGTTTTTTAGCATATATAATTTGAATGTTTTTATAGTATTAAGCAGCTAGATAAAGAAATTGAAGTTACATATTTGGGCTCAGTTTAAAAACTGGTAGTTAATCACTTAATGAGGTTTTGACAGTGTCGCATGATAGAATGAATTACACATACTATTGCATTAATAACTTTGCTTCATCTGGAACACTAAGACCTATTTTACTAAAGTTATATAAATTTTTATATTTTAAAGAAAAATTACATAGTGTAAATAAATTATTGATGCTTTTAGTAACAGAAACAAATAAGGGAGCAGAATATGCTTTTACTTATATTACTATTGATAGAGGTTTTAAATTTTAAGTTTAGTGGGACACCACTTGATGCATCTGTGACACATTTTGTAATACTTATGGAAATATAAAATGCTACTTCATCCCCTGGTCATTTCATTCTTCCCTTGGCCATTTCATACTCTGATCCAACAAGCAATAATTGTAAAAGTATGTAATGAAATTCACAATATTTCAGATATTTATTCAAATATTTATTTTCATTTGCATGACAAAAAGTGTAACACATTAAATAAATAATAATTTAATATCATTAAAAAAATAATTCTTAACATCTATAGATATAGAGCTTGTGTAAAAATGTTGTTTTTTGGATGTTAGTCGAAATCAATAAGATAGGCTATTGATAGTGGGAACAGAAGATGATCCATTGATTCATATTGTTTTAAATTTCTTGGCCAAAGTTACAGATTTGGACATTCTTCAGTGCCACAATTTATAATTTTAATGTTACAACGTAGATTATAAAAAGCATAAGTAGGCAATATGAATCAGCTCCAAAGAAGGGTTGAAGTCAGCGTTTGTTAGAATAAAAAAAAAACTTTTTATCTGGGTTTGAAATGACACGCTTATATTTAAGAACATTTGACAGAAAGTTGGCTCCCAGGAGATAAGTTATCAGTGACATGATCATAGGTATTCTTATCATACTTCTATCTCTCAAAAAATTGTGACTACTTCCGCGCACCTTGCTCTTTGATCATTAATTACATGCAAAATGTGCAGGATAATATTGTCATTCCTAGATCAAATAATATACAACTAAATACAATCATTGTATTACACTATATCTGCTTATTTATATATATATATTATTTCATATCTTAACAAGTATGCAGAGAGGAGGAGGAATGCTATAAACAGTATAATAACATATATCAAAAAGATTATAAACATACTTGTATATTAGATAAAATTAGGGCTTAAAGGCAAAGCCTTAACAACACAATTACATAATAATGACTTAGAAAATGGGGATGAAGAGACCAAAGATGAAATGACCAGTCAACAAAAAGATATACCGTATTTTTCGCCGTATAAGACGCACTTTTTCTTCTCCAAAACTGGGGGGGGGGGAAGTTGGTGCGTCTTATACGGCAAATACACATTTTACATGCATTAAAACTGCCCCCAACTTTGTGTGGCGCTTACTCGCAGTCCTTTCCTTATGCAGTGTGTGCTGCGGGCTGGATTTGGGGCACGTACTGCGGGCTGTGGTGACTTCTGTGACCCTCCCTGCACGGCCAGGCTGTGTGTGTTCGGGCTTCCCTCTCCCTCCTATAGCGCGCCATGCCCCCCTCCCGACAGTCTAACCATGTGCTGCACGGGCATCATGCTGAGCTTTCTGCCAGTACACACCGCCCTCCCTACGTCATAATGTGCCGTCTGGGTAGATCACAGACAACGTGTATGGTGTATGTGAGAAAGTGATCAGGCGGACCAACTACAGGGTAAATTAAATGTAAAATGTGCATACACATACACAAATATTTTAGTACAGTATTTGGTTCAGAATCTTTTTATTCTAGATTTTCCTCCTTTCAAATTGGGTGCGTCTTATATGCCGGAACGTCTTATACGGCGAAAAATACGGTAGTTAATGCATTAAGCATGGCTGGTCTTAGGTCACTGCAACCTATGTGGCCGCAGTGGGCCCCACACTTTCATACGCCCTGCGTGAATTCAAGGTGTAAATTATTAAATTAAACCATTTTAACTTATTATTAAAGGGTTCCAGGAATTCTCCTGAAATTAAAAAATATAAGAAAAAAGTCCTGAAAATCTGTATTAAAATCTTCTGAAAACTGATGCAAATCTCTTTAAAACAGACAAAATTGTCATTTCGGGGTGTCATTCAATATGGAAAACGACAATCCTACTAGCGATGCCAGCTTTCGTTTTTAAAAAAATTTAATAATATGTCAAATTTTAACCAAAACAAGAAGTATCAAATACTTAAAATTTACTTTAATAGTCACTTGCATAGAAATATAGAATCTAAATCTATCTCGACCTCTTAGAAAAAAAAACAAAAGCGATATTTTGCTTGTCGATTTTAAATCTAAAATGCAAATCTGAATGTTGATTGGCTTTTTGTTAGAAAACTATCTACTGTAGATGGCTCGTAAAGTTAATTTGACACTGATTTAGTACTTAGTAAAGTATAAATCAAATGCAAAAATGAAACTATGCTTATAGCTAAGACTTTAATAAATTTCCATATTTCTAACTTTGTTAAAAAGCATAAGTTTTACAAATTACATAGAAAGAATACATCATCATCTTTCCCTTGATTTTTGTTGTGCTGTGAAAGCTACGTAATTTCACTTTTCGGGGTTAGCAGTTGTACTAAGTAGACTATCAAGAGAGAGGTTGGTCCATTCCTTACATTGTCCAGCCATTTCATCTTCCCACGACCCTTTCTTCGTGCTCCCTTCACTGCACCTTGAAGAATGACTTTTGACAGTGAGTCATGTCTTACACTATTACTAAACCAGCTCAGCTTTCATCTCTTCATTGAGTTGTTCCTTCTTTTCGCCAGCCAAAGTCATGTGTCTTCTTTTTCTTCAGTTCGTCCAACAGTTCCAGCATTAAGTAATGTCCAGACAGATGTCCAAGAAAATTCAAACATCACAGCCACATGTACAGCTGTTGTGGGTTATCCTAATGCTGGACAAATTGTTTGGAAAGCTTATCAGAATGGACAAAGTGTGGATTTACTTTCAGAACTTATGATCACTGCTGTCAATGGTAGGTCTATTATTTTGGTATTAGCTTTATTAAACATCGGACTTTTTGCATTTAGTTTTTTCTCAACTTGTGTATTATATTTTTAAATATAGAACTAAAGTAAATATAGAACTAAACTTAGATTTGTAGGCCTACTACTGGGATATAGTGCACTTATGCTGTTCGCATCAGATTCACTTCTTAATGTAATACTACTACTTACATAATAAATAAATCTGCACCCCTAAGCTATTCGAAGATTACCTATTTCCTTAATAAATTATACATGTAAATTTTGTTCAAATTGTTTAATACAATCAAATGTAAATCTAGATCTATGTCTGACCTCTATTTATTGTAATTTAGATTGTTGTCAAGTGTTTAGCCTAATGATGATTTGTGAAAACCGCGGTATAAATGTAGTGTGTTTTTTTTATTTAAACTTACAATCGAAACAAATTTCGTATTAAACTTCTTTTTAAAAACAACATTTGAATAAATATTATATTCCATGAGATAGTTGATAAATGGAAATCTATTTTATAATGATCCATTGATACTTTTTCAATTGTGACCTTAGATGCATTTTTTTGTACCAATGCGCGAATCTATGAATGAAACTAGATTATTACTGAAGAAGCCTGTAAACTTTTTAATAAGACTTACTTCCCCGAAAGTTTTTCATTTGAAAGTGGTGTTATTTTTGTAAAAATCTGCTTGCATATATAATTTTTAGATTAGATAGTTCGCTTTTGGAAAACAAAAAGTAGCCGTTGCATCAGAACTTTGAATGATCTAAAATATCATGATGTCCGATTTTCATTTTCTCTTCTAGTTTCTGAGATCCTAAAGGGACGGACGGACATTCAGGCTACACAAAACTAATAGCGTCTTTTCCCCTTTCGGGTTTGCTAAAAACAACAACCAATTAGTCAATTAATTATTGGCAATTAATCATTTCATTTAATTTGTCTGTAGTCAGAGATATGGCTAGATATAGTAGAAAAATTTGTTTGATGTCGAAAAAGGTAAAGAACTTTACATTTTTAAGAGATAAAGTTGTAAAGGAAGGGTTCTCCCCATAGATAAACTTTGTTGATTTAAAAAAATTAAATTTTTTTTTTTTAAACTTGTTTCAAACTAAAAAAAAAAATCCTTCAATGTTTGTTTTTTTCTTAGACTCTGCTATTTCAAAAGTAAAATGCTTTGAAACTAAAATCATGTATCATTTAGTGACCCAATAAACCTGAGACACTCTAAAGATATTTGCAAGTATCAAAAGCATATAAATCCTAGCTCACATTACCCGTAGGAAGGGATGGGATGGCACATTTCGATCTCGGGACCATTGCAATTCACTCAGATCACAACATCCTTTCCAACGTTTACGAAGTTGCCACCAAAACAATAAAATTAGGCCTATAAATATATGAATTGTTTCCATTACGTCCCCACTCATCCAGCGACCGACGTCTTTCTTAAGAGAACCCCACGTCCCATTGATAGAGAATTGGCGCGCCCTTCTGCTTGAGAAAAGACATATGTGTTTAAATAGAGATCACTTTTCGGAAAGCTGCTTGGTTGTTGGTGTGTGACGAAATGTCTGAGACTGACCCACAAAGTTCGTATAGCACAAACTCATTTTTTTCATTGTTATAAACTCAATTGCTTTTTAATTATATCATCTTCAATAAGATATGTTTTTCAATTTCTCTAGTCACTGAACCAGGAGATGACAAATGTACAGTACGTACACGAAGTTCAGCAACTCTAAAAGCCAACAGACTTCATCAGAATATTTCTCTGGCGTGTTTTGTAACCAATCCAGATTTTAAGCCTACAGCTCCAGACACTTGTACTAACCCACAGACAGACTTGTGTGCACAGATTGACTCTGTCACTGTTTTTTGTAAGTGTTTTTAAAATCTAATCCATATCATCGAAGTTGAGTTTGACATGTGAATTTATCGTTATTCATTTTTGCCTTAGAGTTATGAAATGGGTAACGCTTATATGAATATAAACGCTAAGAACAAGCTCAATGTTGATGATATACTGATCAAATCATTTCTTGTTATTTTCATGACCTCTACATCAATTCAATAAAAAAAAAACAACTCAAAACTGTCGGGCTTGTAACTTGTCTCACGATATTATGACAAACCTTATTTAGACTTAGTTCCTCCAACGCCGTTCGGCGGCAAGCTGTCTCAACACTGGCAATGTCTGAAGCCTCCTACCACCTCGTGTCCATTGCTCTGAGATCCTCGATGACAGTGTGGGGCCAATTTATAGGAGGACATCCCTGTTTGCTCTTTCCTCGTATTGGCCTCCATGACATCGCAACTCTTGGTAGGCGTAGTTCATTTTGTCGGAGAACATGTCCCATAAGCCTCATGCGACGCCCTGTCACAACCTCACTAAGTGGTCGACTCCATGTTCGGGTAGGATTTCCTTGTATGAGATCCGATCCATATAAGTGGGAGTCAGTTAATATGACAAAATATATTTAAAAGAACAAAAACAAAAACACACTCTTATCTAAGGGAAAGAACTCCACACTTACAACTATATCGTTCAATAAAGTAGAAAGGATTTCCTTATTTCAATATCAAACAAATTATTTTTTTTATTAAATAATTAGTGTTTTGTTAGGTGTTATAAATAATTGTTTGAAGTAACAACGTGATCCGAGAATGGATGTAGGAAAAATAACTAGTAAATTATCTAAGGGGACAAAACCCTAAATATTTAGCCATAACTGTAAATACTGAAAGATTAATTTCCCTTGAAGGTATCACATAAAATAAATTCTTCTTCTTCATTCTCATTTTAATCCTATATCTGACATGAACCGCGCAGTGGTTTTTAACTCATGCAGTTTTTGTTCTATGGCAGGGTTTTGTGGCCAGAGTCTTGTTCCGTTCTCTTAGTATAGTATATAGCTTTGAAGAACATGGTCAGCATTCTCTGGTGATGCTCAATAGGGCAGATTTCGCTCGTCCCGACTTTAAGCTTTCGGAACATATATTGTCTCATTCTGTTGTGTCCGTTTCTGAGTCGAAAAAATGTACACACTTTTTACCAGACAGAGTGAGTTGATAGAAGCTTTGTAAAAATGTTTACTTTTCAAGACTTTTTCCTTCACTCTTTAATGTTAAGATGAAAATAAATTTAAAAGTTTTTAAATTCCTTCACTTTCTCAGGTATAGTCGTCTTTTGAACATATGGGGCACCACATACAATCCATTGACTGACGTTCTCCATTGCTCTTTCTTTCGCTTTCTCATTGCTTTTATTGTCTGCCTCTTCTTTTTTCCCCCTTGGAACTGTTCCTTGAAGGATATTTGGCCGAAAGGCTTGACTAACTAGCAAGGGGGCTCAAGGTTTGACACCAGACCCTAGCAGAATTGTGTTTACTGAGCGTCTAAAGGCAGCTTGGAAAATCCTACTCCCAGATACCCCCTCTCCCCAATGGTGCACAAATGAGATTGGACCATGGGGCTTTAGACATGCTATAAGAATGAAATTTGCGCTGTACAAGAGCTATAATTATTATGGAAAGTTTATGCAAGACCTTGTGATAAGGAAATTAAAGTTTTAGTTGGCGTGTTTTGTGATTGCAATCCTACTTTGAAGCTCTTCATTAGCGTGGCGGTCTTTGTTCCTTATGGCAAGTATTATTCTAGAGAAAAGTACTTTAAATGATAAAGAACATCTTGATTAATTAGCGCTTAGCTGCATTGAAACTACATAATGTGCATAATCAAGCTACATTGTATATGTTTAAATGACAAACCGTTAATTTTTTTTAACCTAACCAGATCCAGTGTCCAGTATAAGTCTGACCAGAGAACCAGTATCTACATTGTATGAAGGTAATACAGTGACACTTAAATGTCAAGCCGAAGGAAATCCTTTACCAACTTACTCTTGGACTAAAGTTGGAGATGAAAACAGAACAATTTCTAGTGTGATGGATGGTCTACACAGCACTGTTACTTTGACTAGTCTTAATAAAACCCTTCATGCTGGAGACTACAAGTTAGTTTTTATAAGATTGTATCCATAACTTTATTAACAAGATTTGGCTTTTTATATATATTTTTTTATGTCAGTGGTCTTCTACCTTTTTTGGCCTACCGACCCATTTTTTATTTAAAACCCCCAGCCTCCCTCCCCTCTTTCAAGAAAAACAATTGTTGCAAAGAAGCATGAGGAGGCAAATTTTTTAAAAAATGTCATTCATTTATTAATTTTTTTGCTGTCAATAACACTTATTTGGCATGAGAGACGACCGCATGCAAAGGAATCTTCTTTGGCGAGCTTAGAGGAGGGCGGCGCTATAAAGGTGTTCTCTATAAGTACTATTAAGATCCACTCAGGTGCCATTTCGCCTTCACTGGCATAGAAGAAAGTACCTTGCAGCAGAAAGCCTCTGAGAGAGACAGTTGGAGAGCTCTCATAAAAGATGTAGGACAAACATTTGAGACTCAAAGAAAAGTCATTATTGAAGACAAGCGCAAAAGACGTAAAACTTAAATAGACCTCCAGCAGACAATTCTGGAAAATATGCAGGTCGCAACTGTGTTTGCATAGTTATGTGAAAAACTGAATTCAGTTTTAATGGCCAGATGAAGGAAAACTAGAAAAATCCATTGCAACTGGAGAGCTCTATGAGAGTCACAGGGCAGAAAGGGAAGCACTAGCACTAGCTGCTACCATGCTAGCAAATCACCCAAGTTCCCCTCACAGTCAGATTGTCTTTCTAACAGATGCAAAAACAACCCTCCAAAGCTTGCAAAACTCTGATTCCTCTTATATTAAAAACCTCAAAACAGCACTTACAAAGCTCAATGACAACAGCAAAAAAACTGTTATTCAATGGATACCAGCTCATATACAACTAGCAGGAATGAGAAGGCTGACACACTCACCAAGAGTGGGAGAACAAAGTCACAAGTAAACTCTGCACTCTATCCAGAAGAAATGAAGAATTTAATTTTAGATAAAATAAATGAGAAATGGATGAGCTCCCATCCAAATCACAAGAAAGATGACGCTTACTATAAGCTATCCCGACAAGACTAACGTCTAATCTTTTGACTCAGGACCGGACACAACAGAATGCGACAACACATGCACTGGAAGCTCAAAATTGGAACCAGTGAAATCTGCCCATGTGGAGTATCACCAGAAAATGCAGACCACGTCCTCCAAAACTGCTCTCTTTACCAAGAGGCCCGTATAAGACATTGGCCACTAATCACCCCAATAGAAAGGAAACTATATGGAGAGCTCTCTGATTTGGAAACCACTGCGCACTTCATCTCATGTATTGGTCTAGTCATCTGAACACTCTAACATAACAATGAGAATGAGGAAGAAGAAGAAAAACCCTGGATATCTTTGGCATGATCTGTCAATAGATTTATTTCTGTTGTGAGCTGAAATATTGACTTTACTATCTGCATACACTTTTTTTTTAATTTACATTTTCAACACTTAGTCAATTAGCTGGTCTATTTAGAATTTTACATTAATTAACTTTTGTTTTACTATGCTGGCATCTCAGTTTAGTATAGAACAGATAATATAGTAACATGCTTTGTTGTTGTTGTTGTTTTGTTTTTTTGGGGGGTGCAGATAGACTTAATTACAAATATATTTTTTTACAGAAGTATACCCAAAAAAAAATATAATCTGTATAATTATGTTAAAGTTGAATCTTACTATTTGTAAAACAATTTTGGCTTTTACATTCCTGATTTCAGCTGTACTGCTTCCAATGTTGTAAAAAATAAGAATTACTCAGCTTTTAATGTTATCTCACTCGTTATATGTAAGTATGACTTTGTGTAGGTATCAAGCTCATTTTATATTAACAGAGTTTGTGAAAATAACTTCAGTTTTTAAGGTGGATTTAATCTTTAAAATCTGTTATTGCTTTTATGCTCTTGAAATGAGTGAAAAAACTTAATTCATGACATTTACATCATCTGGTCAATTCCTTGACATACTTTTCAGTAGCCTTTAAGAATTTTAGACATTAATATCATGGAAATTTACCATGGATATTGCATTGCATTATCAGATGGCTTCCTTGGCAAAAAATCAGGTCTATACTATTTGGACGAAACAACACACAAGTTAGGCTTGAGAAAGTCAATTAAAAAAAATACACTTAAGAATCAATATGCCCAATAAATTATTTGAATATAATATCCCAAATTGTTCAGTTTTATCAATAAATCAACTCAGAATGCTCAACAAATAGAATGCAATGTACATCTGACTTGGAAATATTAAGGCTGCATGAGTTTACCTGGTGCTTTTATATAATCAAAACAAGCATACAGACTTTTAAGTGAAAAACTACTTTATAGTATGTAATTTACAAATGTAAAAAAAATTGTTGAAGAGGTGTTTATTTAGAATATAATTTTTTTTTAAATAATGACGTTGATGAAGTTTTATGAAAATATTTATGTCGGATTACTGTTTGTAAGTAATGATCACAAAACTCCACACAAATATCTAGTCAGTTTTACGATGAGTTTCATTAGGGCATTATGTTGCATCAAATAATAAGATGGGAAAGTGATCAACAACTTCTGCATAATAAACCATAATGCAGTATATAAAATTGGAGTTTTAACCAGAATTTGTGGTATCCTTGTTCAATCTTTGATCTAAGTACCTCGTTTGTGGATATTTAAATAAGCTGGTCCTGTATTGCGAAATGGTTCAGCACACATATCCAATATAATAATAATTTGGATAATATCCAAATGAGAATGTCTCGAATAATTGGTTTGGGTTGACATAGACTAGAATGTACCGTATTTTTCGCTGTATAAGACGCACTTTTTCTTCTCCAAAACTGGAGGGGAAAAGTTGGTGCGTCTTATACGGCGAAAAATACGGTACGTTCAGAATTTTTTTTTCTAGATTTTCCTCCTTTAAAATTGGGTGCGTCTTATATGCCGAGCGTCTTATACGGCAAAAAATACGGTAATAGACAAATAAAACAGTAGTGAAGGGGGAAGTTGGTTGTTAGAAATTTTAGAGAAAAGTTAATTTATACAGATACAATTTTCATGTATTTTGATTCAGTTTTCATCTTTTTAGACCCCTATGGTTGTCTCAGTGGTCTGCAGACCACAGTTTGAATGTGTTGTTTTTTTCAGGGAATATGTTACAAAACTTTCTAGTAAAGATTCATTGGGCACCACTAATGTTTTCTCTTTGTGGTGTGTAATGGGTAATTAAGGTTTCACATTTTCCTTCCATTAGGACAGGTTGGTTTAAAAAAAAAATTCAAATGTGGGTTCACATCAGCACCCAAAATTAGTTGTGGAACCACTTTCCTATACTCAGCATGCTTGTCCCTTGAAATAGGATTTAATAATTAAAAGAATCAATTTAATTACCTTTAATAAAGTGTTCCAGCAGAAGCTTTCTTTCAAATAATAAAGCAATTTAGAAAGTCTGAAGCACATCCTAAAAAACATTTACAATTTATAAATCTCATTATTATAAAGCAGATACTGATAGACAAGTTTTTTGCACAGCATACATTTATTATTTTTTAAAGCTAAGTCACTTGCAATTATCAAAGCTATAAAATCAATTTTAAAAAATATCTGGAAAAAAAAACTCAATCCAGCCAAAAACCGAATAAAATTTTTGACTATATATTGAGAATTTTAAAATGAATATCTAACATTTAGTAAGTTTTCTTCCAGTCTCTAAGTTATTTTCACTTTTTACCAAATGGCTTTAGATAGCCTTTTATAATTATTTGTAATGCTTTGATAAAAAAACTTTTATTCCTTTACAAGCTTGTATATAATACAATTTGTATCCTTTCAGATGAAGCCACCACACCAGCCCCCACTACTACTACAGCAACAACAAAGAAAACTAGTACATCAAGTGGGACAACATCATTCGTAGGCACTGACTCACCAGGAGCTAGCACAGCGGGCGACTCTGATAAAAGTAAGTTCACTGCTGTTGTTATATATTTCTTCTCTAAATGTGATAACCTTTTACTGAAGTAAAATAGATTATGAATTTTGTCAAATATTTATTGTATTGAAAAATTCATGAAGTATTATTTAAAAATTTATTTCATGTAATCTGTTGTTTTTTTCTACAGCCAACATTATTATTGGTGTAGTTGTTGGTGTTGGTGGCGCCCTGATAATTGCTCTGATCATCATCATCATTGTGTGTTACAGAAGGAAGAAAGATATACCAAAATCCATTGTTAATGGTGCGTACACTACACAAATGTTGACATTTTATACTTTTGGCTGTCATTGTCTTATTATTGAATATGTAGTTTTACACTTTTTTTATACCTAATCCTTGAAAATGATTTGATTCCCCTGTGAATGGCATACTTTGTAGGAAATGTAGTGTTATATTTTGATAAATTTTTAACCCAACAGCATTCTATTGCATTAGAATGTGGTGGTGGTGTTTACTGTAGTCTACTAATGTGGTACTATTTGAAACAAAGTTGCATCAGTTTTTTAAACATTTACATAAGATAAGCTCGTCATATTTTTTTTTTTGTTACACACATCCATATCAACTCACACACACATATTATTAGACCAAGTTTAAGAGAACTAGAATGTAGCTTGCTTTTTACACGCTAACACTATTAGGCCAGACTAACAATGTGTGGATAGAAACTAACCAGTCCCTTTCAAAGCCTTTTTTAAAGCACAATTTTCATGCTAACAGTATGCTCAATGTTCTCTGATCCAATCTCATCTGGGAGGAGGAAGTATCTGGAAGTTTTCTATAGTGCCTTTAGGCATACTGCAAACGCAACTCAGATCAAGTTGGGATTTGAAATTGACCCACTTGATAGGTAGCCCTGTGTTTTATGAGACTCAGCCACACGCCCTACTTGTTTCTAATGTATGCATTCTGAAATTTGAGATAGGACCAGTTATTTTCCTCCATTGCTACTTTTTCTGTGTCTCCTAAGTAGCAAGGTTACTAGCATGAAACTATTTTTATTTAATTATACACCTGATATATTTTTAAATGAAAAAAAAAAAAAAAATGTTAATACTAAATTGGTCTGTTTGATATTACTGTGCACTGCAGTATTGACACTTTCCTTGGAAAAGAGCTATACACCTCCCTTTTCTTTTCTCACTGGTTATCTTATCATTGTATGCAAGTCATGAGATCTTCTACCAAAGATTTAAAAACTGCTTGTCATTTCCAATAACCATTAACCCTTCTCACTGTTGCAATAGAAGCTAATGAATAGCTTGTTGATTCCTAACTAAACCTATTGAGGTTTTAGGATGTTGTATTTATTATCTTTAATTTAAATTATAATCAGTTTTTTATTTATTTGTATTTTCTCAGAGCCTGCTGAAAAGACATTTAAGTAAGTAATTGTATTAATTATATGGTAAAAGCTTTTAGACTTTGAAAATTTCATTTGTACAGGTTTAATGGAAATGAGGAAACATTTATTTTTTTTCTCATGTGTACATTACTATTGTTTATAAGATAAGATAAGATAATTTTTATTGGTCCAATCAAATGGAAATTCAGTTTGACTACAAATGACCACCTCAGCGTAACTACTGTAACAATAACAGTATAGATGATAATATGAACAACATACACACTCACAACCAGGGCTTTTATGAATTAGACTTCTATGTACTTCTCAATGATGACAGGAGACCTAATGTAAATAAAATGACTTTAAAGTAATTTTTATCATCATTTTGGTGGTTAGATAATCTCTTAAATTGTGCTAACTTTGTAATGTGCAAATACTTCATCATTGGTCAAGCTCATGCAATAATTTAACCTGCAACCAGTCATGTTTTACTTATTGAAGATCTGAAGGTTAAAATACTGTCATTGAATAGATGATCAGAATGTTATAATATTTATTAAAGCTATATGATTTGTACAATCTCTTTATCCCTACAAGGTCAGTGTCCAGTTCTATGTAAACTTCTGTGACAAAATAAACACACACAAAATTTTATTGAACTTCTATATTAAAAAGAGTTCTTTAACAACTCCTTTATTCCTGACAACCAATAGAAGAAAAATCGAATCATACTTTAACCCTTTACACAGATGCTCATTAATGTCTTTGTTTTACCTCCAGTAATAACACCACCTACAATATCAACTTGACCAATGCCAGCGTGAAGAGTCCACAGCCTGACCTTGTGGCTGGTGAGAAGAAGATGAACAGTTCTAGTCTCAACAGTGTAAGTACACCTCACTTAGCCTCTAGCCAGCTGCATTTGTTAGTAATTCAAAGTTTTTGTACAATAGCATAATTAGTTCATTATCTCATTTTATTTATTTATTGTTTTGAAAATGTATTTAATAGGCTGGTAACTGTATCATTACTCATAATGTATCTTTGGAGCCTTTACTCTAAAAATAAAGCATTATAAAAAATTATCTACGTTGAAGTATGAAGTATTAGATAAATCCAACAAGAATAATTATATCTATAAATCAAAATATGGAATTCACATGAAATAGATTCATTATGTTTTTACATGCTTTGGATGTTTATTCAGATTTGAATATAATTATATTCTAGCTCAAACCAGCAGGTTGACGGGAGGAACAGTTCAAACCCAGAACCATCATGGCCATTGAACAACAGTTCAGAGCACATAACACACAACCAGTCATTAAACCCAATCTTTGCCTAATTTTTTGAGATAGACATATTTTATTAATAGGGAAAAACTTTTTTCAGGGAGATATGTATTTGTTCTCAATAATGTCTTCTGACATACCGGTAATCAAAAGAAAAAATTAGGCGCATTTCATATATAATAAATGAAAATTATAGTTCAACAGTGAATTTCCCTTTTTTTATAGTACAAAGTGAGACATGTATTTTTCACTACTGCAGTCTTCAAAGTGATATTCAATCTCATAGTGTTATCTGTAAATCATAGAGAGATCTCAGTTTTTTTTTCTTGACAAGTAAATTGTTTACTTTTTTGTTTCAGTCCTTTGACCTGAAGAATGATGGGCTTGGCTATGCTGACCTGACCTACGATAACAGACCCAGGAGCAGGAAGCCAATGGCTATCAATGACAATGGATCCATTTATTCTTCTGAGATTCAGATGCCTGAAGTGTAGTCACTGTGTTGATCATTCTGAATGGATTATTTTCTTTTCTGTTTCATTATTTCTTGGATGTTGAGAGAGATGAAAACCAAAAATAACTCTAAAACATTTTTATACAAACTGTTGTGAAGGGACAGTAAATGCAGCACAATATTGATGTTTTTATGTGACTAATCCTTGGATTCATATAGTTCTAGCAGTATGATGGACACACATAAATATAGAATGTTTTTAATTTATTGTACACTGCAGATTTTATTGTCTAACATACCAATTTCATTTTGTTTTTATTGTTAATTACTGATACAGCAAAGTACATAGCTAGTAAGATGTGAATGTTCTTGTTAAAGATTGATTTGTTTAAGAAACAGATATTTAGGATTGCTAGCAAAGTACATCTCTGTTTCTTGATGGAGATATTAATTTATCATTGAGGACAAGCACTGACAACATTTTTGTGAAAAAACAAATGCTATAATAACAGACTTTCACAACTTTTTTAACACACATTAAGAGAGTAATCATTGTATAATGGAGTTTATTGTGTATATTTGTCGTCATTGTTTTTTTTTTTTTTCTATCCAAACTATCTGATCATAATGTTAATCACATCATGAATATAATAAGTCAGTAGCACAAGTTTGTTCTATCAAGTGACAGCAATGTTCATCACGGTAACCTACAAAGTTTTCTTACCATAAAAAAAGTGTCAAATTTGATTTTTTTTTTTCGGGTTTAACTATGACATGTTTGACAAAACTTTGTCTCTGGTCTGAACATTTCATGCTAGTAATACTAAGGTTGATGAAACTAGCAAGACAATGTAAGAATTGAATCATTTTGTCAGGCCACATGAGTCCTTTATTTTATGTGTTGCTTGCAATGAGAAACTTTTGTATTTAAAGCTTTGTTTGAAGTTCTGTTGCCAACTGAAAGGTTCTGAGTGACAAATATTTTGTGCTACTGTGTAGATACCTGTATCAGCAATAAGTCTATATGTGATAGGAAACAAGAGTTTTATTTCTTTAAAAAAATATATGTCCCAAATTTGATGAATTTTTTTTATGTGTATATAGCCTACTTAAATATTTTTTATTATATATAATATGTCACTTTAATTTTTTTATTGGATCTGGTATTGAAAAGGTATTTTAATATTTGTAAAACTTAGTTGATACTTTGGGAGGTTGTTTTTCTTTTTTATATACATAATTTATACTATACAAAAAAAAATTATTTCAGTTTTCGATTCTATGTATAGTTCTTTTTCAAATAATTATAAACATATCTTCTTACCTATAAAGGAGCAACTCAAGGTTAGTGCAATGATTGTCTGGTGTCAGTTAGTACTTGACTTTATAAAAGCATATTTTAAATAACATTTTTTATAAATTGTTCGCTAAAAATTACATATCCCATAATTTTTTTATTTATCTGATCATGTTATAAGTTTAAATTGTAACTCTACTGATACATATCTTATTATAAGCCAGGCTTGACTTTTGACATTATTTACTGACAGAGAACTAACCCTTACTTGGAAAAAAGATGAAGACAGACTTGATGTTATATTTGTTGGTCTAGTGCAGCTTTCTGTAACCTTGAATCCAGATTAAATTTTTCTAAGTACCCCTTGAATTTCAAGTATTCCCTGGATGCATGAGTGTTTGAGGATTTGAGATGCTGGTCAAAGGAAAGAGTTTATAGTATCTTATAGTGAAGTCCACAAAAAATGGTTCACCAACATAGAATCAGTTTTTAAACATCTTTTTGCTTTTACACAGAAATAGGCCAGGAAGTGAGCAGTGACATCTGCTGTCCTCACTCTTGTTTTCTTACTGGGTTTGAAATAAATCAGTTGAATATAGTGTTTCTGCATCACCCCCCTACCCTGAATGGCTGCTATTCTCTTAATTTTTCTACAAACATCATTTTTATTAGACTCAGAATATGTACTGGTCCATGCATTACTGATACATGATATTTCATTGTTAACTTCCATGTTGTTCTTGTTATGTTCAGGTGTTACAATCTTGTATTTTTGTGTGGTCCTAACAATTTCTGGATAATATTCATTTATAACAATAATATTGAGAAAGTTATTTTGATGTGATCTGAGTCTTGTTTTAGTCTTAAAGCAAAAATCTCAGATAATTTTTTTTTTGTGTCAATTTTTAGTTAGTATTAAAGTGCAGTCAGTATGTTATAAAAATAAAATTATATTAAATGTTTTTTTTCTTTGTAATAAAAGTAGCAAAAATGATTAGTTGAGATGAAACAAATGGAAATTCATTTTCACTATAAAGGTCCTCCTCAGAATTTCTATGAAAACAATCATGATTTAGGTGCAACTACAAACAATTGTTAGAGTAGCTCTGCTGAGCTTGGATATTTCAGTTTTATTAAACCATAGGTCAGGGTTGTTTTTATAATCTTGACTCAGTCAGTTGACCAGGACTGTTAGATGCTAGCACATATTCTCAATGATAAACAAGGTGAGCACCTAGACAATGGTTTGGATTTTTATAAATAATACACCAGCTCTATTGAATCTTTTAATGTCATTTTGTGTGTCTTTTACTGTCCTAGCCAGATGGGAAAACATTTGTTCCCATTTACTTAGTTTGTTTGATCTTAGTCAAAGGTTAACATTCAAGTGTGTGTAAATAGTGTACAGACCTGTAAAACTTCTGATCATTATCCATTATATATTATTTTTGTTTCCCTTGTATCATCTTTTGACATAAAAAATAGTTTAAGGTCTAGGTGGATCAACCCATTGCACAACAAACTTGTGGGTATGTCAAAAAGTAAGTTGTTTTTGAGAAGCCTGCTTAATTTTTTTTTTAGGAAAATCTTTGGTTTTGTCTGCCGCAGTCAACACTTGACATCATCATAGTCCAGAATGAAAACTGGCTAAAATTAAGATATATAAATCATTGAATGACTGGATGGGGGGGGGGGGGGGGGGGGGGGGGTCGTTGTTGTCAAAACTATTTTTGTAATGTAATTATCTGTGTTTTGATGTGGCACACCTTTTTATGAATACATTAAATTTGAAGGAAATATTTGCTGTGCAGTAGTTGTCTTAGATTTCCTAGGTTTTAGTTATCAAGTGAAGACTTAGTGAGTGGTATGTGTGTTACCCCAGACAGGTAGTCAAAGTAGTCTGTTTTCCTACATAAAAATGATTTTGTACAAATGTCAACTGATTGCAATCCAGCTTTATTTTTCATCTGTTTGTATTCACTTATTAAGAGTCAATTAACAGGAACAGGGAAGAAAATTGTCTTAACATGAACCTGATTTTTTAGGACATTCTTGAAACATCATATTGAATAGATAGGACAGTTTAAGTTCACGTCCCATTGTCTTCTCTTTGTGTATCAGTGGAAGTATTGTACAGATATATCTTACAATGCAGACGAGTGCTGTTCTGTTTATTGTTATCTGTTGAAATGTTTTACCAACTTGTGAAATCATAACATTACCATTATCTACAGTGAAGTATACATTCCCCTTAGAAAAATCTTTGACCCTCTGCATTGTTAGTTTATCTTATATACTAGTTGTTGAAATTCAAATATGTTTTGTATTTTCTTACCTGTAGATTCCAGACATTCTTTGTTAAAAAAAAAAAAAAAAAAAGATCTGCTCCTCATTGATTCTAGGTTGATTGTTCAACAAAATGGCTTTCTTGTGTACATCGTACTGGAAAGCCACAAAGTCATACATTATTTTGTTTTCCTAAAGCAATGAACTGTAAAGTTTTCTGATCTCTAAATACAGGATTATTTTTTGGCTCCCTTAATTCTGTCTGCAGTCAACTAGTCAAGAAATTCAACTAGACATGAAAATGTGTTTTTTTTTTTTTTTCAAGCCTTCTCTAATAATTTATATAATTCATTGATTCTGTTAGTGATTAGTGAAAGACCTTAAAAGAACTGTTGTACAGAAAAGCTGTTACATAGACTGAAGGACTTATTTACCTTAAGTCTTGCCTTACCAAAACAACACACTAGACATTCCTCTAGATTTCAGCCTTGCCAGTTTGGCAATATATATTTCCATCTCTCTGCTGATACTAAAGAAAAATGTCTTAATTTTTTTTTGGGATGTAAATATTTCTCATTTATTATGCAGATAAAAAATTGCATGTATGTATTCTTCCCCCCTTTTTTTTTTGTGTATTTATAATGTGACATTTTTGTTTGTTTCTCAAGGTGAACTATACCAGTGCTTTATTCTTTTTTTTTTTCCTTATTATTCGCTTCAGTGTTTTTTCATCTGATAAAAGTTTACAACTAGCCAATGGTCTTGTTTACAGTTCATATTTCATAAATTGAATCAATTTTGTTTATATGTATGTAGCAACAATGGGAATATAAAATATCTTTTAACAATTCTTTTATTGTTATGTGTTACCCTAGTGCATTACTAATGTAAAAACACCAGGAAAAGTCAAATTTCTTTGTGATACGCAACAATGTAGTTTGTTTTTATGTAGCCTGAAATTATTTATTTTTGACCACTTCAGGGAATGGTAGTTGGAGCCAGTATCTTCTGCTTATCAAGTTTAGCCTAAAGCTAGTATTTTATTTCATGTCTAGCAAATTTCTATTGGAAAGAAAATGAGTTTTCTTTGTTCATGTTCATGCCAGTTGTTAATCTTCTCATTTGTTACTAGTTGGATTCAGTCAGGACTGAGTAGTTTCCCTTGTCAAATTATATTTGTCAGCTTGTACATTATCATATGGACATTTTGTTTTTTAGTTGTGTTGTGTCCAATCTGTATCACTTTGTTTTATTTTTCTGTATTATGACCAAAACTGCCATTGTTAATGCATGCACTATCCTATATTCTACAGTCTTATAGTCCTTGTACTAAAAAAACATTGTTGTCTTGTATTAGCTTATCTGTTGATCAGAGCATATATATTACTAACAGTGGAACAGAAGTATTGCATTATCTCGGTGAATCTACTACTCTTTATCCAAAGGATTCTTTATTAAAATTCAAATATGGCTTTTTGAAAAAAAAAACAGTGCATAGCCAGTTTTTGTCAAAATATTTCTCATTCCCCAATCTCACACTGCAAAGTTGTTTTTTTTCCTTATAATCTATAAACTTGTTTTTTAGTTTTAGAGAATCACAAGTACTAACAATACATTTCATAGCAATATCTCTATATTTTTTTTGAACAGCTGTTAGTGAAATTATATTTTTCATTGAAAAAAAAAGGTTTTAGCTATTTGGTTACAATTTGCTGTAAATGTAACAACATTGAATACTTGTGTTATGAATTTGTTTGTTTGATAACCACTGGAGTAGAAATGTTGCTGTATCATTTATCCATTCAAACCGTGTTGTGCAGAATTATTTCCCCTTTTTTTACAACCCTTCCCTCCCCTGAATTTTTAGACCTCTTGTATTTGTACAGAAATGCAACAGTTATATCAAAACTTTTTTTTTTGTCTTTATGAAATATATGTCTATACTAAATGAATTGGTGTTCAGTTGATTGTTTATACAGTTAACAAGAATTAAAATGTGTGGCATGTATGAACAAAAAGAAAGGGGGGGGGGGGTATTTTTGGTTCTTCTGTCTTTGCATGAATATTCAGAGATGAGAACTTTTTTTTTACTATACCTCTATTCAAGTCATAACTTCGTGGAACCTGGACATGGTTCTCAAAAACAGCTGTAACAATTTTCCTAGAAATTTAACAGTTGGTGTATATGACTAGAAAAAGAATTACAAGCCCCATGACCACACGTGGAAAACTTTAGTTTGACCGTTATAATTTTTCAAAATAAATAAAGAAAAGAAATTTAAATTGGTTTATAAAAATACATTGCATAGTCAGCTGTAGTGTACCAATAACTAAGCTGTTAAGTACACTTATTGATACGTTATATTTTTACGTGAATCTATTATACATTACATCTACATTCTAGATCTAGAAGTAAATCTAGACTAGATCTTAACAAGAGTTCAAATCAAATAAAAGGGTAGCAGTAGTGAGTGTACTAGGGATAGTGGTAGCAGAATTGATTGTACTAATGATAGTGTATTAATTGTGATTGTCTTTTTTTATTAACACATGTCATTTAGAATGTTGACCCATTACGAGTTTGCTACCAGATCGACTCCAAAGTGTTTTGAACAGCCCATGTCTCCGCTAACGCGATTCTACTCAACTTCCTCATGTCAGAACGATCCTATTTCTACAGAGTGTCGTACATCATTGTGTTGACGACTTACAAAACTACAGCCACCCCCCCACCCCCTGCAAAAACGTCCTGCAGATTACTATCAAATCAAACTAATGATGACCCCTCTCTTTTTTTTTTTTTAGTTGTATTGATATACCGATCACAGTGCGGCAAGACGAATAGATAAATAAACTCCGTTGTAGTTTTGGTAGAATTAATCTGTAATAATTCAATAATCGTGTTTTAAGATAAAACATGTGCCTTAAAGATTTATATCAAAATCTCAATAGGATTGATGAGTCACAAAAGAAATTGTCGTGGAAAAGTGCTTATTTAAACTAATGTGTAAGTCGGCACCGCTAAGCCTGATGTCCAACCTACGGCCCGTGTGCTGTATCCGGCTCGTAGTGTGATGATCCAGCCCCATTGGAAACGTCTACCTACAGTACCTAATGAGGCATCCGAAGCGCGGTCTTTTTGGATTCGACGACTTGCTGCGTTATGCGGGCCGTGACGAATGTCGGAAATTTTATGCCTACTGTAATAAGCTTCGGAATTCTTTCTTTCCACGGGAACACAAAGTCCACGATTTGAATTGGATTGACTACGTTTGAATTTATCTTATAAACAGTTCTAACAGGATTCTACTCTCTGCCTTGAGGTCCAAGTAACGAACGGCAAAGCGTGACATTGCATCATCCGTGACCTTCACTAGAACATGTCAAGGTTTACGTGGTGAATTCTTCATGCGTTCTATGGACTTCAAATAGTTTAAAGAAGCGATCCCATTTTGAAGTGGCTTCTCAAGCTTTCATTGTGACGCCACCACCATTTTTTTTTCAAATGATGACCATTCCCCACACCAAAGCCCAGCTAGGTGCTACTCGATTTGCAGGAATACATTTTTCCCCAGTTGAGCTATTCTGCCTCATCGTGGCACCTGGGTGGAAACGGCTACTTGAGGAGGTTGCTAGGCTAAACGAATGGCCAAACATAACTCCCGTGAGGATGCCCACGGGTAGACGAGAGTTTACCCCTTACACGGGCGGGGTTGCAAAAAAGTCCCCACAAACACGTCCCACATCCATGCGCCTTTCCTCAAAGGACCGTTACATAAATGGCGAGTCCCCCACGGCTAGCTTGGTATAACGAAGGAAAATGACGGAGGCTTCCGGTGTCCTCGGCCTTCGGCCATGAGCGGCGAATCATGCGTCGAGGCCAAAGGCATGGAAACAGCAATGTTTTACATAGACATTGACTTGGGTCGCTCTCAAACAGAACTGTGCGTTAACACAGGTTATTTTTTTTTTTACTGTTCTGGCTGGACGACCAAACAGGTTTTTTTTTAAACTTAGAGCTGAAGAGCCTTCGGCTCAGCTCTTTTGGACATCAAAACGGAATACATTTTCCTGGTGTCAGCAGTGTTCGCTTCAACACAGTAAAAAGTGCGCGGGTCAAATTATTTTTTTTTTAAGTGGAGAGTAAATGTGATTCTATGTGTGAGAGACATTCAAACCACACGTAGCGAACGGTATGCCATGTTCTTGATCGCCATGCTTATGTTATAAGAAAACGACTTCTAGTGGGTTTGTTTTTGTAACGCAAAAGACGTAAACAGAGCAATGGTACGACACTTGCAGGAAAGTCGACCGTTCTAAAGTGAGAACAAAAATGGGTAGCTTTGCGTTGTCTGAGTCGTCGTAAAATGTCGTCTGCTAAAGAATGTCGTCAATTCATCGTGTTGCAGTCACTGGCATATAAGATCTTATTTGGAGTAGGGACACAAAGCTCTTAATTTAATAGATAAATAAATTGAAAACGAATGTTTATTAAAGTCCGATATGAATGAATGACAAATATGCTTGTTACTACTGCCACTTCTGGGGGGGTGGGGGTGGGGATTTTAAGTTGTCACAGTTTAGGTCCCTTTAGAGAACGTAGGTCCAGGAGTTAGGGGCGATAATCTTAGAATAAATGTTATATCTGTACTAAAGTTTATGTGTTACCATTTAAATCTTTTTTCATCCAATACCTTTAATTATAAACAACTAGTGACAAGCCAGGTGCCGCATTAGCCACACAATACACATAGGTCAACTGAAGAGTCAACCGTAACAATGCAAATAAAACACATTTTTCTTCATCCAAAAAAACAAACAAACACAGATTGTCTTTGAGCTCCCTTTTCAGAACCGCTTTCCACACATAGGCTCCACACAGCCTCCAGGAATATTTTTTTTTTGTAAATAGACAAACACCAGGTATATTTAAATCTCAGTTTTCTCTATTCAAACAAAAATATTACATACAAATTGACTTCTTTCAAACCGACGACTTTGCTTCTATTCTAAAATTTCTTAATACAATCTTATGTCGACTGCAATCCTTTATTTTCCCCCCTAAATAGCTTACATTAAAATGTTCCCCTCCTACAGTTACGATATAAAATAGTTTCACGTGTAATCTCCCCTTGAGTGTCTCAATTAGAATATCATTCAATTCAACTCTAACAACAGGACAATTCAAAATTGACAGGAAGTGGCAGAATTCAGCATGGCGCTCCTGGTAATGACGTCACTCCGCTCTGAGTTTCCAAATATAGAGAGAACTGAAAAGTCAACCAAAAAAAAAAAAAAGAAACAAATAAAAAAAAGCAAACTAAAACTCTATGGCCATATAACAAGCTAAATGCGCTTGAACTTGGCTTGTCTTAGCTACCTAGAAGGGGGCTCGAGGTTCGACACCCGACTGCGGCAGAGTTGCCTACCTCCTAGATACCACCTCCCCCCCCCCCCCCACTGGTCCACAAATGAGATTCGACCAAAAGCGCTCTGAGCATGCCATAAGCATGAAAGTAGCGCTATATAAAAGCTATAATAATAATATAATAATAATAACAAGATCTTCGGGTCTTGCAACTTTTTTTTAAATTTTTGCCTACAATTTCAGGCAACCACTAAACTCAGAAGCAACAACCAAAACAAAAATGCGAATTTAAAATAAGTTTCCGGTGGAATTCAAACACGATGAGACATGTCATACCTTTACTTGAATGCAGCTTGCTATATAAATTGGTTTTCATATATTTGCGTGTATACAATCCATCAACTAAACCTAAATTGAGAAAGCAGACACATGAAATTAAAACACTTCGGCGCTGCTAGTGTTGGCGGTGCTGACAGTGGCGTAACGAGGAAGCGGAGTGTGGGGGCATTATCTCCGGGAGCTGAAGCGTAGGGGTCGCCAAAACGGGTCTGAAAACACAATATAAAATATATTTATTAACCGCCGACAAGTTTGTTGGCAACTCACTACAGCTAATGCACCCTCAAGTTGAAAGGAAGATCTGATCCTCTCGATATTAGATATTAAGTCGTACCATTTAGACCTTTAGCAATTGCGCTTTGAATCATAAATCTAGGTCAATACTCTAATGGCCGAGCAATTTCCATCCTTTTAAGCTCGGCGACTTCTTTTTACAATGCCCCCCACTCTGCCGCCCCCCCCCCCCCGCTCACACACATAGAGAAATAGAAGAATATAATTTTTTCGATGGTCTTTGGCGACCCCTGGCTAATCGCCAATCGACCCCCATGGGGCTCGCGAACAACAGGTTGAGAACCCCTGGACTATAATGTTTCAAAACATAAACGTGTTCCATTGATCACTTTTATAAAATTTAATTTACATGTATCAAGGGAGGATAACCATCATTCTCCTTTCGTTATCAAAATAGTGGGGATAACTTTAATAAGTAATTTCCTAGTAATCTACCTTTCTATATATAAATATATAAAGCTCCTCCTTCGTGATCGAAGACGAGCACATTTCTCATTTCCTATGGACTCGAAGATGGCTGTAAAGTCGAATCCTCGATTTAAAAAGCCGGCCGCATATGTGGCATGGGTGGATTATGTCAGTTACAGATAGGCTTGCTTCTTCTCTCAGCTTTTTGTTGATTCGGCGCTCTATCGCCCTGGCCACACTTCTTGCTTCAAATCTTGAGACTCCGAGACTCACAGCTTCATGCCATGAGGAGCGATCCAGAGTGTCTTTGTGGCGCTTGTATTGGCGTCCTTGGGATTGCTTTCCTGCACACAACTCTCCGTACAGATGTCGCTTGGGAAGGCGATTGTAAGGCATGAGGACTACATGTCCCGCCCATCGAAGTTGGGACCTTGTTACTGTCGCATTGATATTGTGCATGTTGGACAGCTTTAAGATTTCTGTGTCTAGTATGTGGACTACCTTTCTATACAGAGCCAACAATATTAACAAATTGTATGTGTGTGGGGGTTCTTTTTTTTTTTTTAAAGCTTTTATATAGCGCTACTTTCATGCTGATAGCCTTACAGAATGAAATGGGTTGCTTGAATCTGCCAGGAAAACTAACGAGTGTGAGTCATTGATTAACATGCATGACTAGATTGACACATGAAATGCGTAGAAAGCAATTATCTTTTTTTTTTTTTTAAGTAACGTCTGTAATAGATCAGATCTGATTATAGCATGTTCAGAGCGCTATGGCCCAATCTCATTTGTGGACCAGTGGGGGTGGGGTATCTAGGAGTTGGTTTTCCGTGCTGCCGTTAGGCTCTCAGTAAACACAACTCTGTTCGAGTCGGATGTCGAACCTCGAGCCCCCCTTGATAGGTAGCCAAGCCAAGGTCAAGCGTGCATGGCCTCTTCATTTAGGCTGCAAACATTGAAACGTTATTTTATGCATTTCTAGCACTTTTTATCAAATAAACCAAAAGCGCACTCAAAAACTATGATCGCATGAAAGGGAAACGACAAAATGAAAACTCCACTCCTATGGTCATGTTTGAATTATCTCTGCGCATGCGTGCACGTCGCGGGCGCAAAACTAAGAAGGCCAGATCAGGCTGGACAATTAGATTTACATTTCAGAACGTGTGAATCAGGAAGGCATTGTCTTCTTTCGCGCCATTAATCATCGTTAGGAGCATGCTAGGAATGCAGATAAGGTTGTTCATACAGAAGTTCGGAGAGTTTGGGGGAAAGTGGATTGGTTTTTATTTCAAGGAAGTCATGCTTCAAAAGATACAAAATACACTGTATAACTAGAGTTTCCCTTGGCGGTGTTACCGATGCTCGGTATTTTCCCTTAGATAAAGTGTTTTACTAGATATCTCTATTTGTATCAATAATGAATATTTGAAACTCAAACACATTGTTAAAACCAGGGCCGGAATTTGACTTGACAAGGCCCTAAGCTTTTTTTTTTTTTTTTTGAGATATGGGCCCCCCTCGTAATCAACATAGGCATTTTTTTCATTGCTCATCCTTCGGAATGGGAAGCGTGGTCGAGAGGCTAAGTGCGCTTGAACCTTGGCTGTCAAGGTTCGACACCCGACTCGGGCAGAGTTGTGTTCACCTCTATCTATTAACCTCTATCAAATCATAGGCATTGAAACATTTATACTGTTCTTTTGTTGTCTCCCCCTTCTTTTTTTTTAAATGTTGTAATTAATCATTTATTTAATAGCTTGAAGTAATGCATGTGTGAAGTCGTAATTAAAATGACAGATCTAATGTTCAAATTTGAGAGCTGCTGGTACATCTGTACATTTTTTTTTTTTTTTTTTTTTTAAAGGATACCTCAGCTTTTTAGCTTTTGACTACAGGTGTCGAGCTTAGTACATCCTAGGAATCCTTGGGCTTTGCCTCTTTTTTGGGTATTGCCTCTTTTTTGGGCTCTTGGCCTCTTTATTGGGCTTTTTTTTTTTTTTTTTTTTTTTAATTCAAAAGAAGACACACAAAACATAAATAAAAAAAATAAATAAATAATAATACATGGAAAATTTCATTGAAAAAATCTTATCAAAGTCATATTCCAGGATTTTCAGTACGATCGCGGAGTAGTCTGCAGCGAAGATCCATAAAATGGTGACAGCAAGGGGTCCAGAAAATGATGACAGCAAAAGTCCAATAGAATGATACAGCAATGGTCCAGAAAAAGGTGACAGCAAAGGTCCATAAAATGGTGGCAGTAGATGTCCAGAAATTGATGACACCAAGGGTCTGGAAGACATTCACAAAAAATTTTGAAAGTGTTCCTTAAAATGAGTATTGCCAAAATAATTTTTTTTTTTTTAAAAGACTTATGAGTTATTAAAATTCATTTTTGTTTATATTATTTTTGCAACAATTTTTGCCTTAAGAACCTAAGACAAAGGACCTTCATCCTATATCCCTAGGATCCTTTGGGGTCTGCTAGAGTTACAAAAATGTACATATAATGAAGTAATTTGGTTTCTATAAAGGTACAGAGCTCAAAGTAGGTATGTGCTTGAAGAACTTAAAAGTTATTTCATTTTGGAATATAACTCATTTTTAGGTTATCTCTATTTTTTTTTATTTTTTTTTATTATTGTTTATTGTAATAGTGTTCTTTTTTTTCCCCCTCTTTTTCCGTTTCTGCTATGTTTTTTAAACAATTTAGTAATCCAATTGGTTCATTTTCATGAAATCCGGTCCTGTTTGGGTTGTCTTGAAATTTTGTTGATCTGGTCAAAGGGATGTAAACAAAAGAAGTTTCACCTTGCATCTTCCAGTCCTAATTGTCTCTCTTGTTGAAAGAAAATAAATAAATAGTTTACAGGTAATTTTTAGAAGTAATAATTTTTAAAGCAAATAAATGATGTATTAGATACATACACATGCAAATTTTAAATATAAAACACACACACCCATACATTCAAACTTGTTTTCCTCGTTGTCTAAACAGACTTTGTAAATTTATAATTTATGATACAAATGTAACCTTCCATTACACACACACACACACACACAAATAATAAAAAAAAAAAAAATTATATATATATACATATATACACACACACACATACACATATACATATATACATATACATACATATATATACATATACATACATATATATACATATACACATATAACACATGTACATACAATGGATCAAAGTAAAATTACATTTGGGGTTAGCCTTTATAGTGTTCAATTTTAAAATCAACTATATTTCTATATATTGTATCCAACATATTAGGGTTAAAATTGACATTTTGATACATAGCTTTAAGTCTACTGTTCCATACTAAGTTTCTGTATTCAGATATAATTATTAAATTGAAATTTTGTATCATTTTGTGTTTAGCTTTAGGCAACTTATTTAAGAGGATAGATAAATTAATATTCACATAGGTTTCACAGTTTCCTTCCAATAACTCTCTTACAGTATTTCTAACATTACTAAAAAAAGAACATTCTAAATATAAATGCTTTTCATTATCACCATTAACACATTGACAAATTTTACAAAATTTTACACCAGGTTTTTTTTTTTAAAAAGGAGTCATCCCAAAGATGAGTCTGTAAGATATTTCTTTAGCCTTTGTTGCAATGTGTTTGTTATGAAGGTTTGTAAAAGTGTCTTTAAAATCTGTTATATTTAAATCTTTTCCCCATTTAATCCTCATAGCTAAATTTTCTTGTAACTGTTTTTTTAATGTTGTGTATATTTCTTTATATTTCTTGTGTATTAAGGGTTCATTGCCAGGAAGAGTTCTTGAAATGGATCTATAAAAAGGATGTAAGTTTGTACCAAAATAGTGTGGAGCGTTGTTTTGTATTGGGATTAAATTGCTTAATCTCAAACCATAATAATATATTGTAAAGGGGAAATCACTCGGATTTTTGACTACTTGACCTATGAATTTTAACCTGAGTACATCTGTACATACAGCAGGCAATTTGTTAGAGACTACAATTTATATTATAAGCAATAAAATCACTTATGATCGAGCGAATATAAAATATATTTTTTAGTAAATATTTTAGTATTTGTTTGGCACATAATGTTTGTACAGAATTTTTTTTTAATTCGATATACTTTATACTCTCTTTATCAAGTTTAGAATACATATAAAAATCTGTATATATACTAATATATATATTTATATATATTGAAATACTTTTGTTGTCGAAGATTTACCCGAAGGAGAAGCACACGCTTTCATTGAAATAGTTGCTTCCCTTTTTTTTCTGACTTGAAAAGAATATGTACACATGCAAACCAACTACTGCAGTTCATTGAGTGTTTTCACGAGGAAACTAAATGCACTGTCAAATTCAATGGAGCCCAATCAGCACCTTTTGAGGTTTGCAGTGGTGTCAAGCAGGGATGTGTGCTCGAACCTAATCTGTTTGGCATATTCTTCTCCAGTCTACTGCATTATGCGTACAACGACATAAACGAAGGTGCGTTTCTCCATACAAGATCCTCTGGAAAAATATTTAATGTATCAAGGCTGCGGACAAAAACCAAGGTTAGGAAGCTACTCGTCAGGGAACTCCTGTATGCTGATGATGCAGCTATTGTGGCTGATTCTGATATTCAGCTACAGTGCCTGGTTGACAAATTATCTGCTGCTTGCCAGAGGTTCGGCTTAAACATCAGTCAAAGCAAGACTAAAATACTTGTC
The DNA here is from genome assembly GCA_036873155.1 of Biomphalaria sudanica. NCBI lineage: Eukaryota > Metazoa > Mollusca > Gastropoda > Planorbidae > Biomphalaria > Biomphalaria sudanica. Next base: position 67,812 of record JAZGLO010000311.1, read on the forward strand.
CAAAACACAAACACTGCACCTCAAGAAAGCATTAATGGCCAGCCACTAGAAAGTGTTGATCACTTTTGTTACCTTGGCTCCATCATATCCAACAACACTCTACTGGAAAAAGACATAAACAACAGGATAGCCAAGGCAATGGCCACCATGTCACGGCTGCAGAAAAGAGTCTGGGACAACATATTGCTGACTAACAGTACTAAAGCCCTAGTCTACCGGACCTGTGTGTTGAGCACCTTGCTGTACGGAAGTGAAACATGGTCAACCTACTCATGGCATCCGCTCTGTTATCAGCAGCAGACGCCGTTCGTAGAATGCCAGAAGGTTGACTTCCACAGGACATCCTGTATGGTGATCTAATAGAAGGCAGGAGAGCCGCTGGTCGCCCACTTTTACGTTATACGGATGTATGCAAACGCAACATGAAGCTCTTCAAAATCGACACTGGCAACTGTGAAGAGGTGGCACTGGACAGATCCTCATGGAGAGAGAGCATAAAGGAAGGGTCAAAGATTGCAGATGCCATACACAACAGAAGCAGAAAGAAGGGTGAAAATGCAACGGCGCCTGGTGATTATATATGCCCAACCTGCGATCGCAGCTGTGTATCAAGGATTGGCCTTTTAGTCACACAAGAAGTTGCAAAGGGAAAAGATCGTCTCTCGAGACGTAAAATGCCACAGAGACCTATCAATTAATCTGTTGAACCATTGGGGCACCACACAAGATCTGTCAACCATCCTTCTTTATTCCTCTCTTTACTTGGCCCTGGATAAAACTTCATTTCATGGCAGACCTGCCCATTCTTCGATGTCTTCCCATTGCTCTGTCTTTCTTTCTTCCTCCTGGAACTCTATGGTAAAAGGATCATAATCCTGGTTTTATTTGCTTGAAAAGGGAATATAGAGATTAAGCCCCTTGTAAAATAAATTAAATTAAATTTCTACTTAAAGACAAAAATTACAAATTTATTACCCTTGTAATAATGTAATTATCACCATAACTAGAAAGTGTTTTACAAATACAATAATTTTTCACTTTTCTCTATCAATTAATCTGTTAAACCATTGGGGCACCACACAAGATTTGTCAACAGTCCTTCTCTTTTCCTCTCTGTATTTAGCCATAGATAAACCTTCGATTAATGGTAGACCTGCCCATTCTTTGATGTCTTCACATTGCTCTGTCTTTCTTAAATTCTTCAAGCTGGAACTCAATGGTGAAAGGACCATAACCCTGGTTTCATTTTCTAAAAAAAAAAAAAAGAGATATTAAGTCCCTTAAGTTAATGTAATTAACACCAATTTTAGGAAATGTTTTACAAAATACATTAACAACTTCGCCGCTTGATATTTTTGTTATCATTTATTAAATTTAGTTAAAAATTAGCATGCTTGTTGTGTATATATGTTTCTTGGGGATGAATTCTTAATATTTTATAAATTAATGATAATTACTTGTAAAAAATATTAAACTTTAATGACTAGCGTGGAAAAAATGCATTTTTTGAGGTCAAAATTTAAAAAATTGTATCTTTTTTATTTTTAAAGATAATAATTAAGTAAGTAAAATTAAATAAGTTCATACTCCTTGTCTATCTTTACACTATAATTGTGTCAATTTTTATAACAATGTATTAATATTTCAATAAATTATAATACAGCAAAAAGTTATTATATTTTATCTTTACAGCGGCCATCTTGGAAACCTAATTACCATATTTGAAAAAAAACAACTTTTTTTGTAATGTACAAGCTATGCTGAACTTGATAGGCTTTTTTTTTTTTCAATTCTACTGGTTTTTCGCTCTTATGGTAGACATGTACCTTAACATTTGGAAATGTATTTTACTGTACTTTTATCTATTTATTTATTTTTAATTCTCTAAGTTAATATCAATACAGATTTATTCCAGCATTAGCCCAACTTAACTTTATTTTAAAATGTAGCATATTTATATGTCTCTTCTTCAGAACAAACACTTAAGTTTTCAGTAGTAAAATGCTCCAATTATCTTTTTTATAACTTGTTCAGATCATCTTGATAAATCAAGAGTGGTTTATTGTAACTCAGTCTTAGGTAACTACCAGTTGAAGTGACATCATGTACAAGTCTTTAAAAGGGCTCTGGACTGACATCTTCCCCTGCAGGAAGTTTTGGCTGGGATTTAATCATCTTTATTTCAGAAACTTTTAAAGTCACCGCAAGGCAAACCGTTGACCTAATTGTAGCCCTGCGCCTGTCACTAACCGTAGGCTCAGCTTAAACAGACGTATATAGGCCTACAGTAGCCAGGAGCCAAATATAATGTCTAATGGATATGAAAATAGAATGTTTAGCCAGAATCCCTGTGGTACTTCGGACATATTTTATCTATGATCGACATAGAATGAGATAAAAAAAAAAAAATAGGCTATTCTAATTCTAGTTGCCTGTTCGGCAATTTGTTTTTTTTTTTTTAAAGAAAATCGATCTAGTTGGTGCACAAAATATAAACTTCCAAATATAATTGTTTAGGTACAAATCAATTTCTGTGGTCATGAGGCGGGCAGATAATTTTTATACGAAATTTATTGCGTTCATTGTTTTAAATATATAGTCTACATGTAGCCTATTTAAAAGGTCATGTGACTTGGAGGCAAAATATAAATTAAAAAAAAGAGATTAAAGCTCTTTTTTTTTCGATGTAAGTTCAGACATTTTGACTCTCGCACTTCCAACGTTTAATATCTTATCTTATTAATAACAGGCCTTTTTATTTTGGTAGACCTAATTTGACTGGTCAATAAAAAAAGAACCACAATAACATTTATATATACTTTTGTGAAGATATAAGACATACGTCTTATCTTCCTAGTTACTATTTTATACATTTCGGACCAGTGGCGTCACTAGGGTGGGTGTCAACCGGTGCGGACCGCACCCCTCGCACTCCCCTAGTGACGCCACTGTTTCGACGCTCCTTGAAGAAAAATGTTCCAACCCTCCGTGTGTCAAACCTAGCCAAACATGTTATCAGTGATTTCATCTTCGTCATTTATTTTCATGGATGATTCAGGAAACCCTTTCTAGTCCTACTCTCTAATATGGCATTAGAAAAGAAAGCTTATGGAATATTTATGTTTGCCCTGGATGAGGCAAAATATGTAGGTTACAGCTGGTGCTGCGTATCCACGGAAAATACTGCATTTTTCATTAATTTTCGGACTCGAAGGCAAGCCTTATTAATATAGAATTTGTATAAGAAAATGTCGTACCATATGGAATAAGAAATGGACGGCCTTGCTACATTTACTTTGTGTCTGAACTGGAACTGAAGGACTTTCAAAGCCGGACATCCCTGTCTGACAAATTTCGAGCGATGCAGAAAATATAAAAAAAAAACTACCAATCGGTAAAGATCACATTGTTTACAAGCACTTGTTTAATGAATAAATTTTTCAGTGATGAAATGAAACCAAGAAATCTATGTTACTCACGATTCTAGATCTATAGATTCAAGGCTCTGACCTTTTTTTTTTAACTTTGCAATCGGACTATCACGTAACGTCATGGAATCCACATATTGATGAAACTAAAAAAAAAATCCAACAAAGCATTAGGGTTTATTAAAAGAAATTTCTATAAATCAAATAAGAACATAAAGCTATAATGTTATTTAACCTTGGTTAGGCCAATGATAGAATATGCATCCACCGTTTGGGACCCCTCAACTCAAGAAAACATAAGAAACTGGAACAAACACAAAATAGAGCAGTGAGATTCATAACAAACGAATATTGACATTTGACTAGAGTAACACCATTAGTAAAATCACTAAATTTAGAAAGCCTTCAGGACAGAAGGCTCAAAAGTAAAGTAGCAATTATACATAAAACACTGAACCATAATCTTCAAATACAAAACCAAACTTAATAAAATACTCTGAACGACACAAAAATAAAGGCACATTCCTCGTCCCATATGCTAGGACAAATGTGTACAAATACTCCTTCTTCCCTAGTGCTATTAGAGCATGGAAGGGGTTGTCTGAGCTAGCCAGAAAAACCAGTGACTTGGCAGAATTTAAGTCATTGGTTAATATGCATGACTAAATGCATGACGCGTAGGACGTAATCATCTTCTTTTTTGAAATAACGTCTGTATTATATAAGATAAGATAAGACTTAGCCTACATCTCTTGGAGTGTTTACACGTGACCAAGACTTTACAAATTCATTTGTGCACCCTTTTGTTTTCTGTTGGATGTACAAAAATTGCTCGACTTTACGAGGAAAAAAAAAACCTTATCTACCCCATCAACTTTCCTTTCAATCTCAAACTATAGTTTTATCTTTCAAAATAACGCTTCACTTTCAAGGGCAGTTGATAACCGTTTACCCAGGGCCATTAGCGCTTTTGGACGCCTTCAGACGAGAGTTGGGCGGAATAAATCGCTCCGCCTGCTTACAAAAATCAATGTTTACCAGGTGGTTGTTCTTTCAACCCTTCTATATGGATTGAGACATGGACACTATACAGAAAGCAACTAAGACTACTTGAGCGCTTTTACCAAAAATGCTTGCGCTCCATCATGGACATACTGTGTCAAGACCGCACTACAAACGATGTCCTTGTGAACGCCGGTATGGACAGTATAGAGGGACCTCTTATGGTCCGACAGTTACGCTGGGCAGGGCATGTATCACGTATGGGAGATGAACGTATGCCAAAGGCAGTCTTTTTTGGTGAGCTAAAAAGTGGTCGACGTCACAGAGGCACCCGATAGAAACGCGTCAAGGACCAGCTTAGGCGTCAACTTGCCTTAGATGGCATAGAAGAGAGCACCTGGTTGCGTGCGAATGTGGCAAAATATAAAGGTCACAGCTATGGCTGCGCAACCACGGGAAATACTGCATTCCTCACTAATATTTGGACTCAAAGACAAGCCTTATTATTATTATTATTATTATTATTATTATTATAAACATATTAGCATCGAACTAAGTATAGTGTCTCTATTTTGCAGACATTCATTTATCGTAAGTGTGCCTCGAACGAAGCACGCGAAATAATTATGTATTCCTATAATCACAATCAACATTGGCTTCTGTAGTATCCTATCAACACTTGGACTTCGGGGTAATTCGATTTCAATCAACATCTGTACATCAATATTGGTCGAGTTTCAACACAAGGACCTCGACTATAAAACCCTAAGATCAGTCTTAAGTCCTAAAATAATCTCTTTGAGGCTTAGAGACTGAAAAGGCAGAGAGTGTTCATTGCAGTCGTTTTAATAGTCCACCATTCACCAAGATGTCATACTGTCAGCAGAAACATCAAACGCTTTTAAAGTCCCCCCCCCCAAAAAAAAAGGCTGTAAGACTCAGTGAAGTTCTTAAATTTGAATTAAAATATTTTATACTATTTTTACATTTTTATTTGTAAATACATTACTTCATGGATTGAAATGTATGTAATTATTCTCTGACTGCAGGTGTTTTACAATCTTCACTTATCTCTTTTTAGTATGTTGGACTGGTGGGGCGTCACACTATCGGCCATCTTTATCCATCTCTCTCTGTCCTTTGCATTGAATAGCATTAGGGCCGTCATTCTTGTAAAATGTTCGTAAAATGTTTTACATATTTCGAATGATCCTTCAGAGTTGAAGATAGTTTACTTTCTAGTCCAAACCTTCCGCAAGACGACGGGTATGGGAGCGGGCAGGGTTTGAACCCTCGACCTTCGATAAATCCGAACGACAGTCTAGCGCGCAAACCGCACGACCAGGCAGCCATGTTTCTTTGATGTCTTTCATCGCGTTCTCTGTCTGCCTCTTCCTCTTTTTCCCTGGCACTTTCCTATAGGAAGATCTTTGTCATCCCCGAGGAGCTCGTGATATGACCAAACAGTTTAAGTTTGCATTAGTTTTGTCAGTGGTAATAATTTATCATACTAAATAATTTATAGTCGACGTTCTCTTCTGTGTTTAGTCTGAATGAAGCTAGGCCTATTGCTTCATTTTAGTTTTTATTCTGATCGTCTGCGAGATGTACGACAAAGAAGTGTTTCAGATATTCATGAACATTGAAAACACCCTAACGCTGTGTATCATGTCATTAAGAAATTTGCTACAGACTATAAGAATTTATTGGGGGAAACTTACGGTAAGTAGAGTTAAGGGGAGATAATTAGCTGACATAACTGTTTTACAATTTAAAAAAAAATGGCTAAAGTAAATTATAGAAGATGTCTCGAATGTTATAGTAAGATTTAAGCATTAATGTTGTATGTCTAACACTATTACAGAATAACACTTTTTTTTTTTCTCTCGTTTAGAAACATTTTTAAAAAATGGCATTAACCCTTTCTCTCCTAATCCACGATACCATCGTTGATTTTGACCTCATTAAATTAAATTTATGATTAATTTTTCTAACCTGACTTTTAATTATATAAAATAAGCATACATTCCCATTTAATTATATACCAAATACAACATTTTCTGATAACAAACAACAAAGATATTGATGCCCAATCAGAACAGGGTAGTGAAATAGTAATGAGCCAAATGTAGAATTCCTTCAAAACGCGAAAAAAATAATTACGTAGAGAAAGAGTTCCAGAACTCATGATTAGTTCTTGTGTTATAGTAGCTAGATTTAGTTCTTTAAATGTTGACGCCGGGTTCTATTTGTTTTATGTTTAACATGTTTCGGATGTTCTTAGATTTTAACATCCAAACCCAAATCTCCAGCAGAACGGCGGGGAATAGAAGCGGGTAGGGTTCGAACCCGGAACCATTGAGACGACAGTTCAAAGCGATTACCACGCAACCAGTAGCTATTGCAAACATGGTATTAAACTAGCTCAGTAAAACTACAATAATCAAAACATTAAATCAAAACATTTAATCACGATAGCTCATGAAAGCATAAAGAAACTATAACAAATACAAAATAAAGTAGTGAGACATATAACAAACGAATAATCACATTTGGTTACAGTAACATCATTAGTAAAATTACTAATTTAGAGACACTTCAGCACAGAAGAATAAAAAGTAAAGTAGCAATAATGTATACAACTATTTACTAATACAAAGACAGATTCAAATAAAATACTCAATAAGACAAAAATTAGAAACACATTTCTTATTCCATATGCTAGGATAAATTCCTTTTCTTATTCCATATGCTAGGATAAACTCCTTTTCTTATTCCATATGCTAGGATAAACTCCTTTTCTTATTCCATATGCTAGGGTAAATTCCTTTTCTTATTCCATATGCTAGGATAAATTCCTTTTCTTATTCCATATGCTAGGATAAACTCCTTTTCTTATTCCATATGCTAGGATAAACTCCTTTTATTATTCCATATGCTAGGATAAACTCCTTTTCTTATTCCATATGCTAGGGTAAATTCCTTCTTCCCTAGTACATTTAGAGAATGGGATGGGTTGCCTGAATCAGCCAGGACAACCAATGACTTAATTAGAAGAGTAGAAGTCACGAATTAACATGCATGACTAGATGGACACATGAAATGGTAGGACGTAATTAAGCTATCTTCGTTTGTGTCTAACGTCTGTAATATATAGCCTTAGATTAGTAGAGGGGCGGGCTGGGCATTTCTATGCAATCAGGCAATCATAAATTAAATATCATTTGATGGACATCCAGTTATAGGCATACCTGTCCTCAAAATCATTAAGTTTGAGTATCAATAATTGTACACATATGCAGTAAGCTCTATATTTTTATCTAATTTTATCTTATATAATACAGACGTTACTTCAAAAAAATATATATATATTACGTAACGCATCAAGTCATGCATGTCAACCAATGAGTTAAATTTTGCCAAGTCACTGATTTTTATAGGTTGGCTCAGGCAACCCATTTCAAGCTCTAATAATAGCACTATAGAAGAAGGAGCATTTGTACACATTTGTCCTAGCATATGGAACGAGGAATGTGCCTTTACTTTTTGTCTTTTATGAGTATTGTATTAGGCCTACATATTTTTTTTTATATTTAAAGATTATGGTTTAGTGTTTTATGTAGACTATAGGCCTAGTTGCTACCTTAAGCTATACTTTTGAGTCTTCTCTCCTGAAGGCATTCTAAATTTAATGATTTTACTGAAAGTGTTGCTCTAGTCAAAAGTGAATATTCGTTTGTTGTGAATGTCACTGCCCTTATTTGTGTCTGTTACAGTCTCTTAACTCTTTCTCTCCGTACTTATTTACCACATTCTGGTGGAATCAACGTTGGTATCTTCTGTTAGGAGAGAAAGAGTTAATATATTTATAAGAAATATATATAGGCCTAATATGTTGCTATGCTTTTGAGACTTCTCTCCAGTCTCTTAAAAAATATATTAGGCCTTATGTTGCTTAAATTTTTAATCGCTCAATGTTGTTAAGGTTTCCGCGCGGTGTTGATTCTTGGAAATATATCTAGACAATCTAAATATATCTAGACAATCTAGTGTAGATCTACGTCTGACTGGAAGTAATGCTGAACTCGAACTACTTCAGTAACACCGGCGAAAGGCCGAAACAATCAAAATATGTAGTCGACGCTGATGTTGTTTTACAAATATATTTAATAATCAAGATATCAGCTATGTCCGTAAATCCGTATATCTATTCTACTGCTCTCCACGAAGCGTCTTCCTTTTAGCGTCACCTAGAGCGTTCTTGTTTTTTAAAGATATGTCACGTCATTTGTCGCTAAGTAAAACTTTCCCCTTATTCCCGAAACAAATAACTAGTTCCTAATCAGGTCATAACAATGTGTATCTCTAATGGCACTAGGTAAGATTTAGTCTATATCTATTTACAAATTAACCATACATGACTGGTCCAAACAAATTGATACAACTACGGTTTATATAAGTTTGTTTTGACAAATACCAGATACAGAAGTCATTCGAAGAGCGTTCTGCAAATCATCCACACAATTCTGATGCAGTCCCAGCTGCGATGGGCAGGTCACGTCTACAAAATGGAAGACCACCGCATCCCTAAACGACTCTTGTATGGCCAACCTAGCGAAGGAAAGCGCTCGCAAGGTGGTCAAAGAAAGCGCTTCAGGGACACCCTCAAAGCTTCTCTGAAGGCGTTCAGCATAGACCCAGGCACCTGGGAGACAGAGGCATATGACAGAGCATCATGGCGTCGCGCTGTGAAAACTTGCGCACAGGTTGCTGAGGAAAAAAGAACAACGCTAGCAGAAGAAAATCGCCAGAATAGAAAAGCAAGACAAACAACACTAGCTCCACCTGGAATAACCTGCCCAGTGTGCGGCCGAACATTCCGGGCTTACATAGGTCTCACCAGCCACATGACGAGGCATAAAACCCCAGTGCAAAGCCCTCAGCCCCCTCGATGACAAAGTGGTCATCATCGAACCACGATGGACGAACTATATATATATATATATATATATATATATATATATATATATATAAGCTGTTTTGTTTTTTATATGGCTTTGCTTTTTTTTTCATTTGCAATAAATACAAGTTTACTAGACTTTGTCGCCATTCGAACAACTAAAATGTAATAATAAGTCGAATTTAAAAAAAGACGAGACAGCACGCTACGTTTCTTAAATTTTGCGCATGCCTTAATTGTTTCCCGACTTTAATTTTTTGTCAAAAACGTAAACAAAACAAAAAATGTAATAAGTCTAGATTTTGATTATGCTGGCCTATATAATTTTTTAAACTAGAATTTAGATCACCATAATCTGTTTGTTTGTAAAATGTTTTACATGTTCGGATGTTCCTTCAGAGTTGAAGATAATTACTTCCTAGTCCAAACCTCCCTCAGGACGACGGGGGATGGGAGCGGGCAGGGTTTGAACCCGGGACCATCGATAAATCTGAACGACAGTCCAGCGTGCAAACCGCACGACCAGGCAGCCATCCAAGATATAGATATACTATCTAAGTAATATTTATAATAATCTAATTATCTAGGCTTAAGAGTTAAGACCCAAGTCTAGACTCTAGGCCTAGACTATAATTATAATTTAGTATAAAGTATAAGTATAATATGTCTCTTTCTGTCTCGGAAGACAGTGGTGAGTCACTGAGTGGACGCTCAGATTCAGATGGTTTTCGGCATTTTTGTCTTGAGATTGGGCAGAATCTGGAGTGACTGATCAAACCAATTCTAATCTAGAGACTAGAGCGGCAGAGTTTGACACAGTTTGTGCATGAATATGCATCTGATCTGTCTTAGGGCTAGCTGGCAGGGCAGCTTTCTTTTTCTTTCCTTTGACTGATGCAGCTTTGTTTCTTTTGCTCTTGGTGAAGTTCCTATCTGCACGTACAGTCTGTGAAGAGTCTGTCTCCACTCCATGCTTTCCGGTCTTGGGCTATATCCGCCCACATACTCATGATACTGTGGTTCTCATGTCTCACTTGCAGACATCTTAGACTCAGTAGGTTAGTCTTGGGCGGACCTTGTGTCTGACTCCTTCCGCAAGCTAAGCTTATAGGATTCTTCCATCTGGCAGTGACATGTCCAAGCCAGTGTATTCTTCTCTGCGTAAGAAGAGCATACATACTGTTCATATTGGCCCTTTTCAAAACGTCCTGGTTGAAGACATGATCCCTCCAGGAGATGCACATTATGCATTGCAGGCAGCGTGGAAGCTAGCTATTATTATAATGACTATCTATTAAGATCCAAGGCAATGGCCACCATGTCACGGCTGCAGAAAAGAGTCTGGGACAACATATTGCTGACTAACAGTACTAAAGCCCTAGTCTACCGGACCTGTGTGTTGAGCACCTTGCTGTACGGAAGTGAAACATGGTCAACCTACTCATGGCAGGAAAAAAAGCTGAATGTTTTCCACCTCCGATGCCTAAGGCGGATCTTTAAATTAAGGTGGCAAGATAAGATAACCAATGAGGAAGTGCTACAAAGAGCAGGGTGCCAGGACATCCGCTCTGTTATCAGCAGCAGACGCCTTGGCTGGCTTGGCCACGTTCGTAGAATGCCAGAAGGTCGACTTCCACAGGACATCCTGTATGGCGATCTGATAGAAGGCAGGAGAGCCGCTGGTCGCCCACTTTTACGTTATACGGATGTATGCAAACGCGACATGAAGCTCTTCAAAATCGACACTGGCAACTGTGAAGAGGTGGCACTGGACAGATCCTCATGGAGAGAGAGCATAAAGGAAGGGTCAAAGATTGCAGATGCCATACACAACAGAAGCAGAAAGAAGGGTGAAAATGCAACGGCGCCTGGTGATTATATATGCCCAACCTGCGATCGCAGCTGTGTATCAAGGATTGGCCTCTTTAGTCACACAAGAAGTTGCAAAGGGAAAAGATCGTCTCTCGAGACGTAAAATGCCACAGATTAAGATCCAAGGCTTAAGACTTGGTAGACTAATAAATAAGCTAATTAACTAGATCTAGAATAATCTAGATCTATAACTTAGTTAAAAAAGAACACATCTAGATTTCTAGACCAGATCTATAAAAAATATCTTAGCCACTGTTAGTTAGAGGATCCAAATTCCGCTTTCTCCTACCTCTAGATCTGGTATATTTTTTCTATATTCTATTGGCTAATTAATAGTTATACTAAGTTATAGATCATTTAGATCTATTTGAAATAGAGCTCACTTTTGATATAGATCTATACACATAGTTGCAACAAAATCACATCCTTGGACTCAATGGGCCATTTAAATATTTTTACTTCTTGTCAGTGTTTTTTTTATCCTTTATTTTTAATATGCTTTTTTTTTCTTCTTATTATGTTGTCTGCCTTAAATTTTAGGAATTCTGATGTAACCAAATCTAAAGCAGATAATATATAGGATTTTATAGGCTAAATAAAGTATGATTAGGCTCTACAAAACAAAAAGTGTGTGCACTAAAAGGTCCATTGAGCTCTTGAGCAGATTTATTTTGTTTTTCTTCTAGAACTATTTCGGCAAAGTGTGCAGAATTCATTGAGACAATTGGTGGCAGACACCAGTGATATTCGTTTTGCCAGATTATCACTTCTTCGGCTTCAGGTAATCATATTAACTAGAGCTGAAAGTAGATATAAGGGCTTTAGAGTGCTATCTCAACAGAAGAATGTTTTAGTTTGGTTAGGGCCAAAAGCAAATTTATAAGGTATGCAAACCTTGTTAAATTATATGTACTTTTCTTTCACGGGAGTTTCACTTTAGAATAAACTATTAGTGTCTTTAAGAAAAACCAAATCCCTTGAAAGAAATTTTTTATTAGTATGTTTAGCTTTTATTTAAATTTATTTAATCATAAACAGAATATATACAATCCAAAGAGGCTAATTAGTTATATTTGGGCTGTATAAGTAACGATATTCTTATCAATTCTAGCTGTGAATCTTTACTTTCACTGGCACTAACAAAATGAGATTAACTATAGAGAAACAAAGTTCATTGTAGTCCTGACAACAATTTCTCTCATAATGTGACAGGTGTGCTGCAGTTTTGCACTCTGATAGGCAATTAAAATCAGATTAGTTAAGTTTAGTTAGATTAGCTTAGATATCTGTAAGGTGAATATTAAAATAGTTTACTATTGAAAGAAGCTAAATCATCTCTAGAAGCTCACAGTTTATTTCTAACTTGTCATTTAAATTGCATCTTGCACTAAAAGCCCTTTTATCCTCTGTTTACACTTTATATAGCTTCCTGCAGCCCTGCAGCGGTGGCTGAGCGGTAAAGTGTTTGGCTTCTGAACTGGGGACCAGGGTCCACCCAGCTCTAATGGGTACCTGACATTAGTTAGGAAAAGTAAAAGCGGATGGTCATTGTGCTGGCCACATGACACCCTTGTTAACCGTATGCCACAGAAACAGATGACGTTTACATCATCTGCCCTATAGACCACAAGGTCTGAAACCTCTTTCCTTTTTTTATCATATGTTTTTGTTGGTGCAATGTTTTTTTTTCAGGAAGTTTACAACATGAAATCACTTGATATGATTGAAGGTAACTATTTGGGGTTTAAAGGACCTCCACTTGGACCGCGCTTATGCTTTTGAAATTGGACAAACTGCTTTCACAGGTGATACATTCTATAAATAGACATTGCTTTCCCTGTTTATGTTTCCCATTTCCCTTGCTGTAAAAAGCATTGAATGTATGACTTTTTCCTCATCCACCATTAACAATTCATAGTCTTGTGGTGTTCACCAGTCTTTTAAAAGGCTGCTATTGATTCATTTAAAACATTTCATTGTGTAGGCCTCATGAGCCAGGCTTGGGTGGGTGTGCCAGGTGAGGGACAATGACTGGCCATCAGATATCTACATCATAACTAAATTTCTTATGTTTTACATTTTCTAATGTTCCAACAGATTGCAATGATACGAGCAGATGAGACTCAATCATACACCAAACAGACTTATATAAATATATAGTATATTATGAGGACTTGAATCTTGATTCAACAAATAATAATATGTTAATAACCTTGTTTACATTCCTCCATTTCTCATCCTTCTCTATCTTCCCCTTTCAATATGCATTTCCACCATTCCACATTCACACTATGCTGCACACATAATATTATTAAATCCTAACCCAAACATCCTGTGGGATGATAGGGGATGGAATTAGGCAATATTCAAACCCTGGACCATCAAGTTGACAGTTCAGATTGCACAAAACATGAAGTTAATGTCATCTGTTTCAATAGCTTATGGTCAATGAGTGTGTCAATAGGCCAGCACAATCATCTTACACCTTTAGTTTCCCCAACTAATTTTAGGCACTCATTAGAATTTTGGTGGACTCCAGGGTGACCCTGAAAATACCCTAATTCAAAATCCAAGTCTTCATAGAGATTCAAACTTGAGACCTTTCAGTTCAGAAGCCATGCACTTGACCTCTTAGCCACAACACCCCATGAGGCAATATTCAAATCATAATTCTAACAGTAATCAACATCCCAGTTCAACCATAGCAATGTAATTAACATTTTCATTCTTATAGAAATTATTTTTAAATCTTGAAATTAGTAAATTATACTTTCTTAAAAATGTTCTCAGCAAATAGAAACATGTATATTAATGTCCAAGTCCAAGTAAAACTTGGCCTTTTGCCCAAATAATCAAATCTGGCTAGTTGTATACAAAAACTACATTAGACTTCAATGTCATTGCATGCACTTAAAAAGGAAGAGTTTGAAAACTATGCATTGAGAAACAACTATGTAGCACAAAGTTTAGCAGGAGGATGGCAAAAAAAAAAGACTCTGGTGCATTCTATAACATTCATTGTTACTTTACTGGGCCTTTTGCATTGGTCTTTTCAGCCTCTTGGGGTAATAGAAGGGAAAATTTCATTTTCTAATACACAAGCTCCACATATTATGTTGGTTTCATTTTTAAATACTTATCTATCTTATGACATGTTCATATTTTCACAGTTGGCAAATTAAACATAAGTCTGGATTGGTTAACTCTGTCCCTACAAATGTATCGCTCACTACATGTTGCTGATATGGAGCAAATGCTGTTTAGACCATCATAAGGAAGTATAAAGCCACTTATTGGTCATGTACATTTATTTGTACGTATTCATGCACAAATGAAACCTATATTTTTAATTTTTCCATATAACACAAATTAAAGTTTATAAAACAAAAATATAATTTAAAGTGGTCAAATCAACAATGGTATCGTCAATTAGAAGAGAAAGAGTTAAAAAGTCACGTCTAACTCCAAAGCTGAGAGAGGTAAGGCTTTAAAGGCATTCTTTTAACAAGTATTTGAAAAATAAATGATTATAATAAAAACATAAATAAACAATAGCCTTGGGTTACCTTTCATTTCAATTTTTGTTTTGAAATAAAAGGAAAACTATGCACAGATGATTTTCAATTTTAAACAAATAGAAAAGTTTATCTTCTCCTCTGCTAATAAGAATTGTTTGCAGCTTTCTATCGGAACTATCCCTTTTAAGGATTTGTGCTCTTTTTTTGATTTGTGATCCTTCGTGCATTTGTTTACTTTTACTGATGTTTTGTTGTTTTGTTTACTTTTGATGTTTTTCTTTGGCTTAACAGAGTTCTTTTGAAGATAAAGAAGAAGATGCAACGGTGGAAATTTGAGTGTGCTACACGTTGGTGATGGAAAAACAGTATTGTCATTTATTTCTTCTTTCATTTCATCATTACCTTGAACTGATGCTTGGCAATCCACAGGCTCATCAACAATCACTTCATTAGTTTTATTACCATTGGAGGTGTCCTCAGAATGGTTATCAAGGCTCCTCCATAGTCTTCTTTGATTTTGACACATTTCTGAGTTGTATTTTTGTTGTTACTTGAACTTGGTGCATATGTTGTGTCATTATCAGATGGTCTAGAATATCCAGATATCACCTGCTGGACTATATTCTTGAGCTGTGTACTCATGCCCTCATCAGTCTCGGAGCTGCTAGATCTCTGTGTCGAAGACAGAGGTGGGACAACACTTGACATTGGGTGACTTTGAGGTGTGCTAGAATTAAATGGAAAATTAGTTATTTAATATAAATAGTAGTTATGATTCTAAATAGAAAAACTTGTGTCAAGTTTAAACAAAATTTAGTGTCCTGATCTTTTCTTAAATCATTTCACGAGTATTTTTTTTTAATAAGTATGAACATTTTACAGATAAAAAACCTGTCATATGACTAAGACTAATAATGCTTTATTAATCTTTATAGAAATTCGTTGCGATTACAAGGACTCTTTTTTCTCAAATATAAAAACAACACAACAGAAACATTCACATAACATAGAACAGGACATGAATAGTAACATCTAGAAATATTAATTTCAGAAATAAAGGTTATGGAAAAGGTTTTTGCTAAATTACCTTGTAATGGGTTTAGGAATTACAGGTTGGGGTTCCTTGTTTATATAAAAGACGACAGCGTAAGGAAGCACCTGCCGAGGGTGGTCCACTATCTTGAAGTCACTATACTCATAGACAAAAATCTGAAAACACCAGAGTCAAATTAATTTTTATCAAATTTGTATCTTCCCTAGAAAATATCTCTGCTACTTCTAGTTACATTCATGTGATTGTTAGTTCCTAGAGTTTGTCAATATATTGTCAGCATACACTAGATGGTTCGACTCTTATTTTTTATGCTTCAAATTTTCAACCATTAATTTTAATAATAAATTTGAATAGATCTGGGTTGAAGTAACTACTAAATTTGGTATAAGTTTTAAAAAAACGACAGTAAGACCTCTCAATGCTGATGTGTTTGTGAACTTGGTAAAACTATTTTTTTGTAGGTGACTATTTTAAATAATCTACAAAAATATATATAATCCTATATTAATTTTCAGTCACATGTTGAGTTTGAAAATACACTAATAAAGAGTTTATTTTAACATATGCTTGAGTCCATGCTATATTTGAACTGATTATCTTTCCTTGTCGCAATGGTTGTTTATTTTGCAATTTTTTTTTTAGTTTTAAATATTTGTATGCAATGTCAAATGGCTAAACCAATCAGATTACCATATGACTAGACAAGGATGATAAACTGTCATGAGTCAAGACTGACCTATTTCCACCAGTTTCTAGAAGCCCAGGTCAAGTCAGTGCTGTCCAGTGTAAACAAGTTAATTTTAGTCGTCCACTCAAAGATAGAGGTTGAGGGAAAAAAAAAAGCATACGTCAGCTTAGGGGAGGAGTTTCTATGGTTCTGGAAAATACGATTGAGAAAAGTATAAATTAGGGGAAAGTGAGTTAGTCATGGTCCTCGCATAGTAATGGTTCTTGTATAGCGATGGTCCTGGCATTGTAACAGTCTTTGTTTAGTAACGGTCTAGTGTTGGTATGAAGTTATTCTAGTTGAAGTTGTTGCTGTATCTTTAAGTTTTCTTTTATGAAGAAATAAGTCAAGTTGTTACTGAAATGAGAAGTTACTTATATGTGAAAGTTGAAGAAGTTTATTAAAGAAGTTTTGAGAGAATACAGATGTTTCTTTATTGAATTAACAAGTTATTAATACAAACTCCGGCGTTTGATGATTCTGTTTAATCAACTATCAGTATAAGAAATATTACCAAGAAATAAATAAAAAGAAATCGTCACATAAACTAATGAATGGATGAGGATGATTAAAATACTTAGCCTGATTACCTGTGTAGTGTACAACAACATATGTGGTGCTAGTTGTGTTGCCTGGTCAACATTGGGCTTGGCAATGTGACAGTCGTAGTTTGGTGTTGGCTTCAGCTGTACACCCACATTTTTGCAAAGGACTGTCTTCATTTTACCCTACAGATTAATACAACCAGTGACAGTTGTACAAGAACTAGTGGATCAAATATCTTTCAGAATAATTTATTGTGAAAAAAGTACTATTCCTATAAATAATGTCCATGAACTTTAACCCTTTAAAGTGCTGATCTGTTTTACAATGAGTTCATAAAAAATGGAATTACAGTTCTAATGTTTGGAGGCAAAACTACAACACGCGCCTTAAGGGTAAAGCATGTTATAATGATCTTAGGTGAACTATGAGCCTAAGAGAGCTCCTTGTTTAACAAAACTGGCTGAGGTAACTTCTGTTGTGCAGTTTACAGCTTATTTTACTTCTATTGTGGCTTATAATAAGACACTAATGGTACTTAACAAATCCATATCATAAAAAGCTACAAGTGTCACGAGTCGACTCTGTGACCTATTTCGACCAGTTTCTAGAAGCTCGTGCAAGTGTCCAGCGTAAACAAGTTAATTTTAGATATCCAATCGAAGAAAGAAGTTAAGGGAAAAAAATAGCACACGTCAGCTTCTAGAAGGTCAAAGTTACTAAAATAATTATCGGAGAAGGTTCCAGGATTCTGGAACCTACGATCAAAGAAAGTATAAATTAGGGGAAAGTCAGTCAGATGGGGTCCTCGCATAGTAGTAGTTCTTGTAGAGCGTTGGTCCTCGCTCAGTAATAAGTTTTATGATATTAGCGGGTCCATTAAGTAAAGTTTTAGTAGTTGAAGTTATTCTAAGTGAAGTTTCATGTATCATTTAAGTTTTATTTATGAATTATCAAGTCAAGTTATTATTGAATTAAGAAGTTAATTTGATGTGAAAGTTGAAGCTATTAAAGAAGTTTGAAGAAAATACAGAGAGATGTTTCTTCATTTCATATGAATTGTCAAGTATTGAGAATATAATCCCCGGCACGTGTGCTTGTCACACAAGCTCTAAAATGGTGCCAAGGCAAAAGGTAATTTGAATTTGATGTCAAGTTCCAAGAATATTGTAAAGTGTTGGGAAAAAAAAACGAAAATTATTCATAAACTATAGATTTTAATAATCCAATAGAAGGCGAAGGCCTATCACTTACAATAGCATACTACATGTTACAGAGTAAAAAAAACAACAATTACCTTTATAATTTTGACCACTAGCAAAATTTTCTCGCCAACTTTAGGTCTGCTGGCGTAAACTATGTCTGCATGTTTACACAGGTGGACAGCTGAGGAGGTTAAAAAAATAGCATTTATAACACTTGACATTAAGAGGAAAAAGCTGTTTGTAACACTCCATAGGCATTACTGGAATGGGATTTGTTTTTTTGTAAATCTAAATTGATATTGCGGGTATAGGCAATATTGAAACTCATAAATAGCTAATGCAGAAACAATTTTTGACAAAACAAATACAGGCTGTTTTGTAACCCCCCCCCCCTAAAACCGGCAAAAAAAAAAAAAGACTGTAAATCAGTAGTTAACAAAAGGAATTAAACAGAATCAAAGAATAGAAAAAATTATTACTAACCCATATGGGAGACCCCAAGACCAGAAAACTGTTGATTACCACACCTGATGCCTTCTTGGCAAAATCTTTCAACCTGTCCAACAGTAAAGCGACACAACCAACAATGTTACAGTATTGACTTAGGCAACAAAAATATGGGCAGACATTCACACAGCATTTGTAATCAAACAAAATGGTGAATAAAAAATTAAAAGGTTTGCTCGTTACCCTATCTATAAATTTTTTCTGACACAAATATCAGCCAAAAAGTTTAAACCAAAACTAAAACTCAATTTAAATATTTTTTTAACTAAATACAAAATACAGAATAGATAAAAAAAAAAAACCTGTATTTTTTTTTTTAACATTATTATTTATATGTATTGACGGAGCTTCAATAAATTTAAGTAATGTCAAGTAAAAAATAAGCATGATGTGCATCAGACAATGTCAGTACCAGGGAAGACTGCAACCACTGACCTTGACCTTTGCAACACCATTTTTTTTTTCTAAATAACAATTAAGCTCTAGTCTTGCTATTCTTTATTACATGTCATCTAGCCTTAATATTCTAGGTCATATGTCATCTAGTCTTGCTATTCTGTTACATGCATGTTACATATATTCATTCATAATTTAAAACAGTATTAAAACTTTTAACTTCATGTATGTTTTAGCAATATTTCTGACAGCTAATCAGTTAGTGTTTCATAACATAAACTATATTAAACTAATTCTTATCAGAACTCACTTTTGATAGATTCTCTACAGGTATAAAGGCAAACATTTCTGCTAGCTGTGAGTTTGAGTAGCCAGCTAATATCATTTCTCTGCGCCTTTCCATGTACTGGTGAGAGTCAATTTAATAGAGTTAATGGTATTGAATTTTTTTTTTCTATTTCCTGCTTTATAATTCAACAGTGCAAATAGAAATTGCATAAAAAAGAATACTAAACGCATGTTCATTAAGAAAAATTTAATTTCAAAAACTATATATTCTAAGTAATTTCAGAACATAAAAAAAGCCTCATTAATAGTCATTTACAGATGGCTTTACACACTCATGTGCTTTCACAAAAATGGCTGCTAGAATAGCTGGTTAGTTTTATAAAGCCTCAATTTTTGTCTTTGAGAAAAGACAAAAATTCTTTTCATAGATAAAGGTTTTCAAAGTACTTTCTTCCTACCACATTTTATAAGATAATATTTTATTGGTCCAAACAAATGGAAATTCACACATTTACCATATTTAGCCATAATAAAAAATGGAAATTCAGCATAACTATTATAACAATATAGCTGCAAACATTCACACATTTTACCATATTTAGCTAAAATAACCATACTTAGCCATGTTAACCACATTTTACAGCATTAGGATCCAATGAGTTAAAATTAGCAGCTTAACATTAGGTGCCTGTGCTTAGTGAAGGCCACATATTTTTTGTTTTTCGGTTTGGTTTTCAAGACCATTTGCATTTGAGTAGGTTAAATGTTTTGAATGACCTAATTATTTAAAAAAGACATTGGTCTGTATGATGACCACTATATAATTCTTACCTTAGCAGATAATACAGGATTAAAAATAGCTTGTACTTTCGTAAACTCATAGTAGGAGCTAGACACCGGGAAGTGGAAACTCTTGCGTACTGGTGCCAGGATGTCATGACATTCATGGGAGTCTAAAGTTAAGTCTGTTAAAAAGTCTGGGAAAAAAAAATGAATAGCCAATTAACCACATTTAATGTAAAAAAAAAAAAGTTTACTGTTACATAAAGTGTAACAAAATTCAAAATATTGTGTATTTGAGTGATGTGGACAACAAAGAATGAATGGCCTATCATTGAAAGAGATTCGCTTCTTCCCCTATGCTTCAACAGACTAAGAGATAGATGAAGTTGACAGTCTTGTATCTAATCACAACAGATTCTGTCCCGTCTGAAACCAAAACCAAGATCAGTGACTCATCTGTGCAAATCCATTGTCTTCCTAGACAGAAGGAGCAATACAGAACCTGGTCTGAGTTAGTGCTTTGGACTGTAGGCATAATGAGCCAGAAATCAAACCCTCCCCACTCCATGTTGTCCTATAGTAGGTTTGGACTAGGAAGTTATACTCTATTTCTAAAAGAACATCCAAGACTTTACACAAAACCTAATTTTTATATTAAAGCTGCTGCCTTGAATTAATTACCTTGTTTAATTTTCTTTAACTTGGGAACATTGCTTTTGAGTAACAGTTTACGTTTTGTTGTCCCACCTTCAGGTTTGCTTTTAAATGTATTCAAGCCATCCATAGTCAAAGATGCAGCCAAATTTACAATAAACTTGTAATTTCAACAACTGCGGCCATCAACATGGATAAGGAAATAGAAACAGAATACATTAAATTAGGTCTTAGATCTAGAGACAATATAGCACAAATACTTGGTAATCTGTTCTTTGGCTTTTTTACATGAAACCAATTAAAGTGTTAACATTAAAACAGAAAAACTAAATTAAAAAAAAATACTGTTCAGTTGTTTTAAAGTGGACATAACATTGAAAGCTAAATTTAATTCTTATTAAAAATTAATGAGAATTTTTTTATAGCACATATTTCATGATTTATAGCATAATCAAATCTTTTTTGTGGACCAGAGGGGTTTATCTGGGAGAAGGTTTTTGTGCTGCTAATGTTTATGAACTCAGCAAACACAGCTCTTATTGAGTCAAGCCCCACACATCCCAGATTTGAAACAACAAATGCAATATTAAAAAGGTCAGCCCCATCCTCTGCAATGTGTTTATGGAAGTGGCTTATCTTGAATTAAATCTTTTGGACCAACTACTTCAATTCTTATCAAATGACTTAGTGAATGGATTGGCTTTAAGCACACAAGAAAAAAAAAAAAAGTGGGAAAAAAGGTTTTCTTTTTGGTGATTTCTGCTGAAGAGAACCTATGTAAAGTTCCCCCTTCAGACCTTTCAATCTATAAGGCATTTGATGTTAAGGTCATCTGTTTCTTTAGCCAAACGTTACCGGGCAAGGTGTCATGTGGCCAGCACAACAAGTAAAGTCAGGTACCCATAAGAATATGGTGGACACAGGGATGCCATCAGATTTCCTGAAATTCAAAATCCCAGTCTTCATTGAGATTCAAACCAAGGACCTCTGGCTTGTATTCAAAATAGATATCAAGCCTTCATTAAAAGCAGGTCACTATTGCGGTGTCAAAGGTTTCCCTTCAGGAAAAAGTAACAGAAAGAAAAATAAGCAGATATAGAAAGCGATGTGAAGACAACATTTAAGAATGGACAGGCCTGCCATTGAAAGAGATTCTATCCAAGGCAAAAGGAGAAAGACGGTCGACAGATCTTGTGTGGTTCAAACAGACTAAGGGATAGGTGAAGGTGATTCAAAATAAATAAAAAGATGATGTCTATTTTTGAAGAGAAAAAAACAGCCTTGACCTTAACAAGTGTACAGGTGTATAATTTTTAGTCTGTCACTCAATTGCTCCATTTTATTCATTATCAAAAGATTGTTGACATAATTTTAGAAAATTACAAGAAAAGACTAATTCAGCAGATACCATCAATTCAATTTCTTTCCCTTGATCAAGATACTTAACAAAATAATTAATTACTAACAGCTAATTAACTGATTAATTTTTTTTTTTTATATTCTTGTTTTGTCATGTAAAGAAATAATTTAGCAAAATTTCAGCTTGATACGAGATTGGGTGTGAGAAATACCTGTACAAACTTTCTACCAGACAGACAGCGAGTTACTATAAACTTTGTAATTAAAACTCAATAATTTGCTTATGCTTAAATTTAATCACCCCAAATTAGGTTCCACTATAATCATTAGCTGCTATAAAGATGAAACATTTAACTTTTTTTTTTTTTGACAAACTGTATGGAGAAGTGCCAACATTGAAAACCACTACGCAGTTCATCTTCGACAAAGAATTGATTTTTGAGACAACAGAAAGAAGAATGCAAAACATTGCTGAAAGGTGTTATTGATAATAATAATTTAAATTTTAAAAATTTCGTGAATCGCTACTTTCAAGATTATAGTATGCCCAGAGCACTATGGTCCAATCTAATTAGTGGACCTGTTGGGAAAGGGGGCATCTAGGAGAAGGTTTTCTGTGCTGCCTTTAGGCACTCAGTAAACACAACTTTGCTCGAGTCGGGCGTCGAACCTCAAACCCCCTTTATAGATAGCCAAGCCAAGTTCAAGTGTACTTAGCCTCTCGACCACGCATCGCACAATCTAGAAATCATGACTCATTTCTCATGACATCATTGTCAACACATTTAGACACTCCCTTTCTAAAGAGTTGCTAGTGTCAGCAGGCGAAATAAAATCAATTTCTTAACCATCAATAGAGAAATGATACAAGAAATATTGTTTTGAGAAACTGGTAATGGGCAGAATTACCAAAAGAAACTAAAAAAAAAAAAAAAAAAATAAGATCTTTGGGTAACATTATTAGTTTTATAAAAGAACTTGTTTTAGATATCTGAGACAGTCCTTTAGAGTTATTGATTATCACATTCTAGTCCTAACCTCTGGGGGAAAGGCGGCAGGCAGGGTTTGAACCCAGAACATTTAGTATGCCACATGACTAAGACATGCTAACTTTGTTTGTACTACTACTAATTGTAATTTTTATTATCACTAATTACTATTTTAATTTACCTAAACCTTTTCACATTTATCATCCTTTTTTTAATGTATGCAAATGTAGTTTTTACTACTACTAATACTACAAATTTAAAAAATAACTATTGCTACCGGTACTTTAGGCTATTAGGTTATTTTTTTATCCAAGAAGACAATCCAGTCATACAATACATTTCAACCGATTTGATTATTAAATGGCAATACAAATTACTGGCAAGGGAACAAAATTCATAGAAAACTGCATTGGAGAATTGAATGATGTAAGTTATTTGTGTACAGATCCTGTGCTTAAATAGTTTATAATGCTTGAGAACATGTCAACAGCATGTAATAAATGTTTCATGAAACAAGGTAAGTAATAAAAAAAAATTTCAAGAAAAGCAGATCTGCTAAATCATATACAGGTATGGGCGTATCAGAATTTTAAATTTCAATTACAAGTCAAATAAAGTAGACCATCAGTTCAGTGAGGAGGGTATAAAATGTTGAATTTAAAAGAACTTATGAGGTCACACTTTTTTAACTATAAAAATATTAATGGCATTGTCAATAAAAGTATTAATAATTAGGGTTGAACAAAAGTTTTTATGTTTTATTTTTAAAGAAATTTTAGCCCTTATTGGTCTATTTGAGCGCTGACAATAAGCTTATAGTTAAGTGCTAACCTGTAACTGTACACATTTACCTCCTGGTTTAGAAACCCTCTTATTTATTTAAATAAAAATGAGGTCTGCACTGAAGTCTCTGAGAATGCCTTTCAATAAATGGGTAACTGGCCTCAGCTGGGGAAAGTATAGATTGTTTATTACTGGGCTGTCCACACAAAAACTTTAGGTGTGGTAGCAGATAATTTACAGCATTCAACCTGTGGACCTGTACATCTCAAACAGTGTGTATTAACAGTAACATAGGTGTGCTCTACACTTGGCTGGACAAAATGCCTTCAAGGTAACTTGACCACTCATAAGAAGAGATGTTAACTTCTCACTAAATCATTGACTTTCATTGACTGTCAACCACGACCATTACCAGTAGTGTAAATGAAGTTTAAGATCTTTTGCAAAAATTGTCACTTATTAAATATCATTTTAGCTCTCCTGTTTATGTTTGTAATGTTATCACAGCACCCTGAGCCTACATTTTGTTAACAGCGCTTTATAAATAAAATTATTTCCACAATAAACTTCCATAGCCCTAAGCACTCAAGTCTAGCGTAGCTAGGGTGGGGGTAGAATTAGAAAATCCCAATCGGTCCCCACATGAGGGGGCTTCCCAAATGAGTGTTTTTTTACATTGAAGATTATGTATAACTTTTATAGCAACTTTCTCAGACCTTCCGTAAGGGAACGATATCAGGAACAAGAAAAAGAAGAAGCAGACAGAGAAAGTGAAGGGAAGACATCAAAGAAAGGACAGGCCTGTCAAGTAGAATAAAATAAAAATAATACAGATATTTGCAAGTTATCTATCATTTTATTCAGAATTGCATCTTTTGTCTAGAAGATGATAAAATTTGGTAGGTGAAAACATTTTTTCAAGAAATCAATTCTTGTGACAATTTTTTTTTTTTTTTTGCAAAAAAAAAAAAAAAAAACATTTATGAAAAAGGCATGAGTGAAAAAAAAAAGTATAAAAGCCAATGTTAATCATTTTTACATGTCATATCATTTTTTTGGCAATTCTATAGAACACTGAGATACTGAGGTGACTTTTTATGAAACTATATAAAAACAAACAAAAAAAAAAAAACGCCAAAAACAAAATCCTCTTGATAAAAGAGCTTATCATATAAACCAAACATACAGATTATTAATTACAAAGAATTAAAACATTGATAAATGAAGTAATTACAGTTTGAACTTTAAAGTAGTCTTAGTTCACACAAAAAAGGACATTGAGAAAAAAAGGTTATTTATGATAAAATAAAAGAATATCTTTCTGGACTGAAACACAAGAATGTACCACAAGCACTACACATGGACCTAGTCTTTCAATTTTGTGATGACTATAATAAAGTTTACAATTTTTTTTATCTTTTGAAGCCACCATTGCAGGTAATATTGAGTGGCAGGTTTTAAGTTTCATATGTTCTACAGTCATAATCATCAATGTTTGCTAACTCTCTAATTAGTTCAATGGTGAAAGCTATTGACTGTAGTATGGGCTTCTATTTAATTTTTCAATATCTGGATTTTGTTTTCTCCAGTCTTGAAATAAAATATAACTATTAACTCTAGCAATAACAATGAAATGAAAAAATAAGGTTTTCTAGTACTTGTTAGTTTTGCGCAGCATGTTATATTTAATTAGTAGCTGTTTCGTTATCCCTCCACTTCATAGCTAAAACCTGATCTTGTCTAACCCATCTCATACCCCCCTCTTACTAACCTTTTCCCACTGCTTCACATTCTTAAATTCTGTTGGAAACCCTTTCCTATTGCTTATGATTGTTCCACAAGCAACAATACCTTTTTTAAAAAGATCAATAACAAGTACAAAACTGGTATAGAAATTATCAAAAAATAAACAATAGCCTTGATTTACTAGAGAGGACACTACCTTCATTACTACATCACATGCTAATCCAAAAGTAGAGCCATTCCCTTCTATCTTACCTAAATATACATCAAAGTCATAAGTGTACCCACTAAGAGAGTCTGCTAAAACCCACAATTTCATTCCCCATTTAGTTGGTTTATCCCTTATATATTGTCTAAATGCATACCTACCCTTATTTCTAACCATTCTTTCATCTATAGATATGTTTTGACTAGGCTGATATAATTTCATACATTTTCTGCTAATAAATTCAAATAAAAATCTAACCTTAGCAAGTTTATCAGTAGCCACCTCAGTATCTCTATTGCTTACTTTCAAAAAGCAAGAATTTGTTGAAAACGAAATCTAGTCATGAACGCTCTGGCCCACAAACCATTGAACAAACTCTTTCCGTTCCAATAGAGCTTAAAGTTGGGAACCTGAACAAGTCCCATGTGCATCAGAAGTCCCATGAATATGTAAAACACTTCAATGTCTATATCCTTCCAGTTCTTGTACATACTTGGTTTTGTAGGACCAGTGGCAGCAGCATTTTCGTTGGTAAATTTACAGAGCATTTCAACTAAAGCTTCTGTAAAGAACAGTTTAAAAATTGAAAGAGGAGTAAGGTAGTTTCTCCTGTTTTGCCTTGTTACACTGTCAGGGAAATAGCTCCAGGAGGCCTTTCGGATCTGAATCCTGGTATGGCATGTGGTATTTGGTCCAGGTCATCATAGCTAAAAAAAAAAATAAAAAAAAAATAAATTAGAATTAGATTTAGTAAAATTAAAACAAAGACTGGCTTATCATAACTACAAGCTTTGAATCCAAATATAAATTATATACATATACAGCACTGAAATGTTTACAGATGTAGATTATAAACAAAGCGTAGCCAACGTAAACAAATGAAATATGGATCTAGTAGTTAGGCGAAATAAAACAGGAAGTGTGAAAGTAAAAAAATGACCGATAGACTTGAGATGGCGTTTTTGACTTTTTTCACATAGGCTACTACACTTGCAATTTATTACACTTTTGAATGAAATGTGAGAAGTTTTAAACTTGTGTTATCAATTACTTTAGACAATGGCCTATATAAAGCTTAATTACGTGTTTTTTATAAGTTATTTGTCATTTTTACATTTAATATAAAAAATACTCATTTTTTGTTTTTAGCAATACAGGGTCCAGGAAAATGATTTAACATTCATTTTTTTTTCATGGTAGATATCATGTCTGGCTATAATTCTACCAAGTTTTATCACGATATCTCTGTCGCATCGCTCAAAAACTTGAAAGTACGGTTATCATTGTGGGCTATGGGATTTTTACAGTTTTTGCAAATTTCGATAAGGAAATTTCATCAACTTATAACCACTTGAGGTCATGTAAGGCCTAATATTCTGGATATATTCAAATAGTTTTTGTGTATTAATCGTTATACATTAATTTTAAAGCGCATTTGAAAAATAATTGTTTCAGACGATTTTGATCCCACTTTTAAAATATTTTGTTTTTTCTACCATCACAACGCCGCCATTTTGTCCCATCCTCTCTGATATTTCTGGTAGATTTAGACCCGATAATTTGTTTATTTCATCAATATTTACATTTTAAACAAGTAAAGTTTATAAATATAAATGAAATCAGATTTGTGAGCTAGAAATTCACTATGAATACTAAATCTATTAAATTTCTTATTTAATAAGTAGATTTATCCTCCACGAAACTTAATTCCAACTTTTTGAGTGGGGGGTGTGTCTCGCTGGCTTAGCGAGCGAGACGCTCTCATGATGACTCATCTCACTTGTTCCATGTCAACCAATGACAATGTTAAGCCAAAACGACACAAAAAAAATCACAACTTTCTAACTATTAAACATAGTCATAATTTAAACACCATTGGAAAGTTCTTTATAAGTATTTTAATGATGTACTAACGAAAAATAGTTTTTTCAAAGATCAATTTTTTATTTCACCTCACTAGATATAATAGCAAAGGCAAAAAAGCAATGTGGTCTGAAAAGCATTTGGCTCTAGATCTAGTAGATCTAGGTATGTGACAAAATTTTTAAAAACAAAAAAAAAATATATCAGATTGTTAAAGTGCTTTTTTCTGAGCTTTCCAATGATATATAGATTGTTGGTATAGGTGCAGTAAATAAAAAAAATAATTTTTTACGCATTTTCACTTAACATTAAGTCAATGGAAATGATGACACCAGATTTTATGAAAATTGAAGGAAAATTGCTAATATTTTCACCAATTTTCAAAGCACATTTAAAAACCATATATCAAAAAAAAGCTCATAGTGTGCTTAATTGAAGTATGGTATTGTTTTATAAAATTTATTTAAAAAAAAATTATTTTTTTTAACTAAGCTAATGACATTGTTATTTTTAATTTATTAAATAAACCTTTAATTTATTTTTATTTTTAAATTTTATGAATAGTATAATATTAAACCACTTGTTCGGAGCTTTCCAATGCTATAGGCTCAACGGTTAAAAAAATATATAAAATTTTAGAGCGTTTTCACTTATATTGTAAAGGGTTTTCTGAAAATGTGTAACATTTCGCTAATTTTTACCTCACAGCTAAAAGCTTTGTATATATATAAAAAGATTAGGATGTGCTTAAAAGTATACTGGTTTTTTACATTTTGATTCTATTGAGTGCAGGTGACAATTAAGTTTAAGGTTTTGTCCCATACTGCACTTAATCTTACGATAGAAGCATGATTAACAGATGCCCGATCTGACATAGTGTTGGAAATATTTTTGATAATTTGATCATGGCAACTGGTAAACTCAATTATATGAAAATCAGAATAAACGTAGGCTAAATTTTTTTATAGTTTCAATTAAGTGTTTTTCATAATCCTCTGCCCTCCCACCACTCAACTGATCTAAAGCTATAACAAAAGTATCAGTTGGAGTGGTGAGATGTACTGAGTTGACAAGTACACCCTCTTGGGTTGTGGCATCAAACCCAAGAGTTAGATGTGGTGTTTTCATGGCAACTTCAGCGGCTTGTAGGTCTGAAATAACACAAAGTTGTCTACTGAGGTTCTGTGAGGGACGCAATCCAGTAGAACACCCAATCTCTGTGATAAACTACTTACTATAGGGGAGATAGAAGAGGGTGAGGCTTGGTATAAAAGACAATTAAAAAACAATCTAGTCATTACATCATAAGTTTTTATATTTTTTTTAAGGGACCTAGCTTTATTTTCTTTTAATACTTTAATTTCATCTTCAAGATGTAATTTATCACTTTGAAGGGATGTAATGATTGTGTCCCTCTCAGCAAGTTATTTATTATATGAGGATTTAATTTTATTAACAAGCTGTTGATGTTTTGGAGGATTGATTTTGCAAATAAATGAGTAGTACATATCCTTTAAGGCATAGTTTATTAGTATCATCAGATGCAAGTTGTGAGATAGTAATCTGATAGTAGCTTATAATTAGGATGTGTTAAAGAAGAGTCCAGTAAACAATCATACAAAATTCTTGTTAAGTCTGATATTATATTTTAATGTAGATCTACATCAAGTAATTATTTAAACATTGAAGTAGCCTAGATTAAGAAAATAAAAAAGAAATATTAAATGTATATATATCTAATATACTGAGATATTTATATTTTTACAACTGACACTAAAATTATATACAATCTTTAAGTATCACTAGTGATGCTTGAAGTAATTTAATTATATAAATTTTAAAAAATCCATGAGTCATAAAGAAAAATAAGGTATTAAGGTCCATGGAGGCAATTTTTAAATTGTCAATTACCATCATTTAGAAAAAAAAAAAACTTAAACAGGCCTAATTAGTCACTATTTAAAGTAAATTTATATATAAACCAATATAAAGATTTAGCATGATTTTTTCTTAAAAAAAAAATAATTCTAGATCTAGATACTCTTTAAATAGATATAGATCTATACAAGGACAAACTAGACATTATAATGTAAAGAGAATTATATTCCATATATCTACCCAGTATAGATATAACAAGACAGTGAATGCACCACAAAGTTATATTATAGATTTACTATATATGGGAAGCGTGGTCGAAAGGCCAAGTGCACTTGAACTTGGCTTGGCTACCTAGAAGGGGGCTCGAGGTTTGACACCCGACTCGGGCAGAGTTGTGTTTACTGAGCGTCTAAAGGCAGCACGGAAAACCAACTCAGACATGCCTACCCCCAAGACCCAGAATGTGGAAAACTCAGGTTGAAAATGTGGAATTTTGGGCCCCAATGTGGAACATAAACGCGTTTATGTTTGTCAGCCATACTGTACACAATATAAATAAAACTTTAATTATATTACTTTAATAACAATACTAGTTTGCTTCTTATAAATTAGATTTAAATAGTATAATATAATTAAAAGTAAGAAAACCTTTAATTCATAATTATGTCCTTTGTTTGAAATCAATAGTTCTAACTCCTATGTGATTATTCTAGATCTACTTGATTATCTATCCTTTTCTAGGGCTCTACTCTAGTCACTCTAGAAGTTGTCTCTAGTGCTAGATCTAAAATAATTTAAGAGTCTGTCTACTAGTAGTACTAGACCTACATCTAATAAGTCCTCTAAGTCTAAGAACACAGATTATAATAATTATATTATAGATCTAAATATTTATGTCTAGATCTATGGACTTATTGAGAACTAAATTTATTACATATGATAATGATACATAGAAATCTAGAGATCTATTTCTTTAGATACTAAGATCTAGATTTAGTATCATCTAGTAAAATCTAGTAATCTAGTGTTAGATCTAGTAGATACTAATTTAGACTATGTAATAAGTAGATTTAGATCTTATTTAGATCTAGGCCTTAGCCTTACTGTGTCTAAGTTAATTAATTACTTTTAGATCTAGATCTAGATCTCTAATAACCTATTTGATAACAAATCCTTTTCTTAGAATAGAAACCTAAGAAACCAGTTGAGTTAGTCACGTTAGTGTTAGAATAGCGCCTTTGTCGGGAAAAGAATGGGATTTGAATGGAAAATTAGGTTTATTAGCACTTACTAGATTCTAAGAATAGATCTAGTATCTAGACCTAGAGTACTAGATCTAGCTCAACCATATCTTCGTAAATTTAGGACACACCGGGTCTGGGAGGAGATGAAATGTAAACAATAAACACAGACCTAGATATATTTTATTTTGCATTCAGTATTTTCATTTCGCATTATTAATAAATAATGAAAAATCGGCGATTTTTTTTTGTGTCGGAATCAGACTTGGCGGACAAAAAAAAATTGTGAATGCGGAACGGCGGAACATGTGAGCTTTTTTGATGCTTTTGCGGGACGGTTCCGCATAATGCGGGACTGTAGGCATGTCTGCCAACTCCTAGATACCCCCTCCCCCCTGGTCCACAAATGAGATTGGACCAAAAGCGCTCAGAGCATGCTATAAGCATGAAAGTAGCACTATGTAAAAGTTATAATAATAATATATAATATTGGTAGATGGCTGTCCGGCCATGCGGTTTCCGCACTGGACTGTCATTTAGACTTATCAATTGTCTACGGTTCAAACCATGCACGCTCTATTTCCCATTGGAAAAGGAAATATATTATCTTCAACTCTGAAGGAATATCCAAAACATGCAAACATTTTGTTATGATTATACTCTGATTAATCTTGACCTGTTATATCTAAATTCGTAATATATACTATCTATTACTATTATAGATCTATATCTAGATGATTTAATTGATATAATACAATATGGAGCAATGGATAATTTCCTATACTCTATATATATTATATATATGATATATAATGATAATCATTAGCATCACAAAAATCATTTAATTTTAGCTTATATATCTA
This sequence comes from Biomphalaria sudanica, assembly GCA_036873155.1. Taxonomy (NCBI): domain Eukaryota; kingdom Metazoa; phylum Mollusca; class Gastropoda; family Planorbidae; genus Biomphalaria; species Biomphalaria sudanica. The sequence continues at coordinate 99,676 of JAZGLO010000311.1, forward strand.
GATTTAGTAATATTTGAGTAATAGTAAAATATATATATATAATATAGTAATATAGAAACTTTAGTTTCCTATGTCTAGTCTATGGTCTACACTTAGTAAACTCTAGTTATAACTTATTTATTAGGTTTAGATCACTTTAGTTTCCTATGTCTATACTTAGACTCTAGTTATTAGGTTTAGATCATCATGACTCCTGATGATTGATTTAGAATCTAGATTTTAATTTAAGATAAGTATATCATAAAATCATATACACTATATAGATCTAGAGTAGAGTATAATTAGATCTAGATCTATAGTATTATACTATTCTATACTGACTATAATGTAGATTTAGATCTATTAAATAATTAGTATTGTAGTATTGCTAATAAATAATTATTAATATTTATTATGATCTCATATGATGATATGTATATTAGTCTATAGTCTAGATCTAATAATTCATCTAATCTACACTTTAGAATAATGTACCTAGTATTGATCTTTCACTAAGTCAATACTATATATAGATTCAAATTATTACTGAATAAACAATTAGATCTAGAATCTAGACCTATATCTAGTATATAGATCTAAGATCTTCCATTCTCAAATAATTGGTATTCGCCTTTTAACATATAACCTGTATGATTAAAATGTAAATAGGAGCATTTGTGCATTTTTTAAATATACAAAAACCATATAAAATAAATGCACAAATGCATATTCTACACAATAAAATCAATTTCAATGAAAGCAAAACACATAAATGTATTTTTTCCAGCTAGAACTATACAATACGGCAAGGTCATGTCGATCTGTCCCATTGGACGCCATTTTGTAAACTAGCAACTCACAGAAATCAAAATAGAATTAGATGTGCTATAGATAGGATCGTTACTTTTCACTGATTATATGGTTGCATTAATTAGCTACACAAAAAACAAAGCTTCTAAACAAATAATTCAACCTACGTTTTGTGGTAGTTCTGCAAAAATGACAAACTTTTATCGAAATTATGTAAAAACAAAATTTTTACATAAAAAATTTTTTTCTTGTTATTTTTTAAATTAATTATTTTAGAAAATATGTTTCCACTTCTAAAATAACAGTTGAAATCCTTTCTAACACAACTATTTATTTATAGTTAATTAAAAATCAATAGCCCCATTACTAGGCACTTCAACAAAAAAAATTGTTTTGATCATATTGTTTTGTAATTGATATTATATAGAGCTTGGTGTCCCATTTACAAAAATATCAAGTTTATGTTTCTATGATAAGTAGAAGCAAAGTTATGATTTTTTTTGTATTTATTTTTTTCCTTCTTTGGCTTTGTATTCAATAACAAATTTTGGTACCCGAATTTTGACTTTTTGTTATTAAAGCATGCATATCTTTCTTATTATTCAATATTTTTGGTTCAAATTTTCAGAAGACTTTATGCATGTTGTTTAAAGTGTGATATGCCCCCAATCTTTCATCTAAGCCTTTTTTCATACTTTTACAGCCGGGCAAAGCTGAAAATAGAGATGACAAATTTGGTCGAAATTTGACTTAATTAATGCACAACTTTTTTATTTGTCAATATTTCCATTTCATATTGAAATAATCTTTTATAAGTATTTTATTACTACTTCCGGTAGAATTGATAGCAAAATGGCTACTTTCGATTTGGTGGTCATTTTGGCATTCATTTACCAAGAGCGCCATCCAAAATAGCTTAATAATCACACGTGATTCTTATGTAGATATGGATACTAAAAAATAATAACCAATATAAATAATTACAAAGCAAAAATAAAAAAGTAATCCTATCTGGAACACACCCTAATTTTGGAAACTAAAAAAAAAACGATCTAGTAAGCCAATCCCGTCAAATTTGGTATCAAAAGAATCGCCATTTTCTCCCTGACAAAATGATACTCAAATCTAGAAGATCGGTTAAACAATAATGACGTTTTACGCACTTTTCCGACGGTAACCGTGGACGCTACCAAAACCATGTGGACCAGTTTTTAAGCAGACTTCCGGCGCACTAAAATAGCGATGTTGAAGTACCTACCATTACTTCAAATAAAAATAAAAGTTCTAAATGGCGGCACACTTTTCGCGCCACTCAAAATTAGTAAACATCCGGGGAATTTCGCATAGCTACAGTAGATCTAGAAAATACTTTGATTTTAGTATAAAGTCTTATAAGCTCTTTATTTCCCTAAATTTTACAAATAAATTCTAAGGTTATTTAGATGTAGACTAGATCTTAAGTTTCTAGACTCTAACGTTAGAGTCAACCAGAACTGGATGTTTCGTAAGAAAGAAAAATTATTAAAATGTAATATTTTAAATTAATTAAAAATAATAATAATAATATTATATTTTAATTATTTACCTTCCAAGTTCCTCTGTTCATTGAAATCAAATTGGGTTGAATGTTTTCATCACGAAAATCTTCAATCTATTCTTCATCTTCACTTGAAATCTTCATCAGAAGATAAGTCTTGAGCCATTTCTTAGGTAAAAACGTGATGCTAGCGCACTAGTAGTGGTGAAGGCAAGTAGTAAAATGGCCGACGAGAAAAACAAAATGACTTGTTCAAAATGTGAACTTTCGGACGCAAATAAAAATTACTTTTTTTTTAAGTTTAATTTAAAATAATATTTTTACGAAACAAAAAATATTTTTTTTTGTGAAAATAAAAAATAACGCAAAAATTTCAAGATTCATTTATTTAAATGACGTTTTAAGGTGATCGAAAATCGAATATGGCGTACTATTAGAGTTAAAAATAGCTCAGGGATTTCCGATGCACCAACAATTTGTATATTCCATTTCATGTGGAAGTACTTCCGGAAGATAAAAAATAGGCATAAAAATGGGTAGAACAAAAGGAGCTAAGCAGTCAGTTGGAAAATATTAATTTCAATCTTTCTTTTGTCACTCTTTAGAGTATATAGTGAACTCAATCACATAACAAAAGGCTTGTTTATGTTATTAGAAGTTATTGTCACTATTTACAGTTTTCAAGTTTTATTTCACCAGTACATTGCAATGGGAGCAGAGTGGTTTCTACATTGTTATTTAGTTGGCAGTGAGAGTTCAAAGTTAACAGTAACTTTAAAGTGCACACATACACAAAAACATAAGCTCGTACTCGTGAATGTAACTAGACAGAACAAACTCAAGACATTTAGAAGAAACCAAACCAAATAAAAGGTACATAAAGATCAACTCAACAAATACTTTATTAAAGAACACTATGTACACACACAGGTCTGTGGAAAACAAGTTGAAAAGATCTACTGGATCTTTGTATGACATTAACTTTTCCGGTGTGTGGCTGAGTAGCGTAAACCACTTACAGCTATAGATATCAACGAGGCACGAGTTCAAACCCCATTTCAAGCTCTCAGTTGTAGTTGTTGAACGCCTAAATGCAGCACAGAAACCTTCTCCCGAATATCCCATTTTTCCTACACTTAGTACAAATTATAAGAGTTTGGATCAAAGGACACTGAACATGCTATATCTTGAAAGATCCACTTAAAAGTAATTAAATAATAAAATAATTTTTTTTTGGAAACATCCGGTTCAATAATAAGGCCTGTCTTCATTTTTCAAGTTCAATAGCCCTAGACTATTTTTACAATTCTTCAATACGGATGTTCCTACTGGTGGACCAATTCAATCTCTAAAGCCTATATAAATAGTGTTAAAGTTCTCATGAACTTTTGGTCTTTCAACCAGTGTAGGTATTATGGATTGTAACCCAATTACTAATATTAATAATCAACTCAATAATCCAGTGCTCCGCACAATAAATTAAATTTAATGTAAAAATAAATCAATCTACTCACAATGAATTAAAATAGTTTACTTTCTAGATTCCTAATGTCATCTTGGCCATAGACAACTTCTATCTCTGACTTTCTACACATCTCAAACGACGTATCATGACGTATGTGAACAGCGCACGAAAATCTCACCAAAATCGGGTCATCTTTTAGAGTCGTCTGCACGGAGAAAAGGGGACGCAATAACTGTTATTAAAAATAATATAGACCTATAGGGTTATATTTGATATGATTATATGGGCGCTTGATTACGTTGGAATAAGCTTTCAACAATACAAAAAAGTGAGTAAAAAGTACTAGTGAATGAAAACTGTTTCCGAATAAATTCACCATACTAAGCAGCAACTATTTAAATATAGATATATATCGGACTGGTAAGGTCATGTGCCCAGGGGATTGACCTCTTTGGGGGCCCTTTCAAAAATATATACAGAATCATTAGAAAATTTATTTTCAGAACAATAACACTAGTATCAAACACAACACACTAATACAAAAAAAAAAAGAAAGGGGGGGGGGGGGGGGGATAAGCCTACAAGATATGAACACAAAAATGAAAGCACCTCGTTTAAAATGTATCGGTATGGTAGTTGTGTCCCCTGAAAACTTCCCTTTAATCTTATACTATTTCGGTTTAAGGCTCAACAAAATTCTCCCCATCCAAAACAAACACGCCTCACTTTTTCGGCACCCACATCCACCCTTTTTACAGATCACTAACCAGACACCTACAAAAACTAAAAACATTTACAGAGCACTTATAATAGAGATAAACTTACAGAAATCTAGAACTTCGAATAAAATGGGGAAGGGAAATAGGAATAGTGGTTAATACACACACAGACACACTCACGCAATTACACAATAATAACATAACTTCGAAAGCACAGGAGGTGACCTACAGGTTAATTTATGGGATAACCCCAATAAAGAATAGGGGTAAGGACAGGACAGGCCACACACGTGAACTATGCGGGGTGGAAAATAACAAACTAGAAAAACATTTGTTTGGGGATTGTCCAAACTTCACTATTGTGAGAGAAACTCTGTCAAATATTGTAAATGCCAACAGCGATGTCAAGGTCAACATAGGCCTAGCAATATTTTTTGAAATAAAATACGTAAAGCAATAAGTAAAAAACAAAAACATATGAACTTGATTTTATTAGCAGAGTATAGAATACTTATATGGAACACATATTTAAAAGCCATTTACGGCAACGAGATCCTAAATAGAATTCAAGTATATCATATATACAGAAGGATTAGGCTATACAATGTAGGATAGAAAAGTTTGAAATAAAATATATATTTAAAAAGAAAAGTAAAATGTACATTAAAGTAAATACAATATTGAAATGTAAAATAATGTAAAGCATTTATATTTAGAATGTTCTTTATTTAGTAATGTTGGAAGCACTGTACAAGATTTATTAGAGGGATTTATTAGAGAGAAATTGTGAAACCTATTGCTGTGTATCATAATGTCATTTTTAATCCTAATGATTTGGATATAATAGACATAAATATAGTTGATTTTAAAATTGAACACTATAAAGGCTGACCCCAAATGTAATTTTATATTGATCTATTCTATGATTTATCTTAAATCAAAGGAGTTGTTTTTTTGTTTTTTTTAAGGATTCCTTTATTTTCTTTCAATGAATTAGAAAATTCCCTTTGTATCATAAATATCAATTTACAAAAGTCTGTTTAAACAATGAAGAAGATAAGTTGAATGTAAGTGTGAGTGTGAGTGTTTGTACAATAGATCACTGTTAACAATTTGCATGTGTATGTATTTAAAACATTATTTATTTGCTTTCAAATTATAGTACTAAAAATTACCTATTAATTATTTTATTTTCAACAAGAGAGACAATTAGGACTGGAAGATGCTAGGTGCAAATTTCTTTTGGTTACATCCCTTTGACCAAATAAATAAATTTTCAAGGCAATCTTAACACAATTCAAAATAATGGACCAAATGGACAACTAAATTGTAAAAAACTATTCAACTATATAAAATATTTTTCAACTAATAAATTTAATCTTAAAATGAGTTATAAGCTATTCAAAAAAATGAAATAATTTTTAAGCTCAACAAGTTTGAATTGCAGTTCTATTGACAGTCCTACATTAGAATTCAAATCCCCATCAAGTCTTTTCTTTCTTCTGGTTGTCTTGATTACTGGAAACCTTCTTTACCTTTTTCAATTGATTGGGTGACCAGTTTCGTCCGTTTCTTATCAATTGTAGAAAGCATTAAAGTGTTTTAATTTCGTCAGCAGCTTCCTATAGGGCCAGACTGTGACGAGCACACTTGCCGGGGATTATGTTATCAAACTTGATAATTCAGTGAAATGAAGAAAGAAACATCTCTCTATATTTTCTTCAAACTTCTTTAATAATACTTCTTCAACTTTCACATCAAATTAACTTCTCAATTCAATTACAACTTGATATGATACTTCATAAATAAAACTTAAATGATACGCTAATATAGTATGGTTTGTAAAGAGTTCCTGAACTTTGTGACCTCTGCCATATCACAGACCTATGTACATATGCAATTTAAACAAAGGAAATCAATCTAGAATCTAGATCTACAATTGTAACATTAAGTGTCAACAACAGTCCATAGAAAAACAAAAGCTAATGGAATACTCAGAAAGACACGCAAAGATATTTGAGGCACATGTCTTATTCATTATGTATTATATAAGATAAGATAAGATTATTGTCTTTTCTTATGCTAGAACAAATTCGCACTCGTAGAGAATATAAAGTAAAGTAGCTATAATACATAAAACACTAACTCGTCTAAACTTTTAAAACTATAAAACTAACTATAATTAATTTACATTACAAATAGAAAAACGAAAAAACTTTATGAATGACACAAGTGACAAGTGTGGGGGGACAAAGTGAACAGATAGAGAAAAATTTCTTATTCAATACGTTAGAATAAATTCATACAAATCATGACAAATTAAATGTCACAAATTCATACAAATCATGACAAATTAAATGTCACAAATTCATACAAATCATGACAAATTAAATGTCACAAATGCTCCTTCTTCCCTAGAATGGAATGGGTTGCCTGAATCAGCCAGGAAAACTAATGATTTAGCAGAGTTTTTTAAAGTAACATACTGTAACTATAATATGTAAGTATAAGATAAGAGAGTGGACGCTATAATGCTACCTAGAGTAAAGTGCAAAGTTTGAACAGAGGTTTGATCGGTTCACATTTTATTGCTAAAATTTTATATTTGAATGTTTACCAAATTAATACTATATTGCTACTGTGCATACTATTCCTTTTCCTTGTAAAGACTAAGTTTATGGTGAGGTCAAACTCAAAAGGTGTGGAATTATTCTTTTTTACTACAACACGGTAGTGAAGGAAATGGGTAATGGGCTTAGGGCTATTTTTAAGTCTAATGGCTCATCAGCTAAAAAAGAGACTTTGAAGTTGTGGAGCATTGGAAAGGTGGCAATGGATGGTGTTCTTGCTCTGGAGTAAAAAGAAAATGACTTTATAGTGAAAATTAAAGATTAAAACATGTTTTTAATATATTTTCTTTGATCTGCTCGAGCCTTGCATCAACCCGATCAAGCTTACTTGCTGGGGAAAAATCCGATCGATGAAAAGTACACTTGGCGATACCCACCCTACATCTCTTTGACCTCATATTTATTTTTAACTAAGCCTAATGATACATTAAATCAGGTTTATTTTTATAGACAAAAGGACGAGGAATTCAGAGATACCATCAGTTCTTTCATAGGTCAGACCGTTACGGTGCTATAAAAATCCAAACATGAAAATCGCACATTACTAAACACTTCCATTATCTATATTTAAACTTATAATAACTGACTTCTAGTTAAATTGACTTTGATGTATTTATGATAGATTTTTGAAGAGTGGATTTGTCCATTAATAAACACCAAGATAAATAGTTTGAATTTGTCAATTTAATTCTTGTTTCTACTGAATGGATACAAAATAAATATTATGTCAATGATACTAAAATCCTCCCTAATCCACCTTAGGCAGACCCTACTTCCACTACCGCCCAACATAACCAACACCCTGTATGGCAGTGCTGAACAACTGAAGAAAACAGCACACTTTAAAAAAAAATAATTTTTTAAAAATAGTTTTTACAGAGTAATACTAGCTTAACACATTGTTCTTATTGATGGAATAGTCAATCTAAAATATTATATGTTACAAAGTGTAGTTTATGATATCACTAGGTGGAGAGCTTTGTATTATTAATGAATTACATTGAAAAATTACCTACTCTTGTTTTTGCCATGGACGGAAAATTCAGTTTTTGATTTTCAAACTTGATATTTATGGACAGGTACAAATATGGATGCTCATCATAAAGCATACAACTTATGGGCCAGATTGCATTTCAATGCCAGGACTAATTTTGACACCCAGTCTGCCCCTTTAAACATACATCCTGCCCTTGACAACGACCACCTCTTGTTCTTTTAGGACCAATTATCGCCACTTAAACAAACAGCAGCAACAATGGTTATTTAATGAAACAAAAAATTAAGTTAAATTCATTCATTTTAACATCGATTTTCTATTTTCAGGTGTGTGGAAGCATTATACTTTATAAACATTCTATAATAATTTGAGGCCCTGAATTGAACATGCAATGGCTGAACCTATATTTGCGTGTACAATGAAAGACCTACATCAAAATGGCGGTAGAAAAAGGTCAACTTTATGCATTTGATAGTTTTTGTTACCGTAAGTTAAAATGTATATCTTTTGTTTCTTGAAACTTCAACATACACATGATTTATCTTCCTTTTAAAAAAATTGAGATAATTTACCATTGCTTTACCAAACAAAATTGATGATGTCATTAAAAGTAGTGCTTGACAATGATATGTATTATAGATAATGATGGCTCATTGAAGATAAAATTTATATTATTAGACCTGCTAAACAGAAAATACATGAGATGGCTCTATGTTTTTTATTTAAAAATTTTGAAATACTTTTCTTTTAAGGAAAGAAATGATTTTTAAATTATTACTTTGTTAAAAGGGAGGTGCAGTGGCTGAGCGGTAAGGCACGTGGCTTCAGATCCGGGGGTCCCAGGTTTGAATCTTGGCAAAGATTGGGATTTTTTATTTTGGGATCTTTTGCCGCTCTGAGTCCACCCAGCTCTAATGGCTACCTGACATTAGTTGGGGAAAAGTAAAGGCTGTTGGTCATTGTGCTGGCCACATGATACCCTTGTAGGCCACAGAAACAAATGACCTCTACATTATCTGCCCTATAGACCACAAGGTCTAGAGAAGAACTTTGTTAAAGTAGAAATTGTAAAAAATATTCCATATGCTTGGACAAATTTGTACAAATTATACTTTTTGCCTAGTGCTATTAGGAGCATGGAATGGGTTGCCTTGATCAACCAGGAAAACCAATGACTTGGCAGAGTTTAGGTCACTGATTAACATGTATGACTAGATTGACACAGGGAGACGTGTAGGACATTATCATCTTCTCTTTTGATGTAATGTCTGTAATTTATAAAATAACTTATCCTACAGAATGACACCTGCATGAAATCAAATCAGCTGGTAATATCTGTTTTGGTTTTTCATGTGACTTGACATTAACTAGTCTGTATTGTTTTTCTAGTATTTTTGGAAATTAACTTGCTCTTTCTTTAGAGATATTCAACTACTGCAGAGATGATAAAGTTGCCAACCGTTACAATGTTTGAGCAATTATTCCACAGAGGGCTGTACACTATCTAGATTTGAAGTTTTAAATTATTTTATAATTAAACTATAAAATGTGTCTGTGTTATTGAGCCTGAATCTGTAAAGAGAAAATATGTGTTAAGTATTCATGCATTTATACAATGAAACCAAGGTTGAGACCTGTGCTCTCTTCAGTCAAGGATTACATCAATATTTCAGGGACTGTAACACAGCCAAGGATGTCGACTACTATATTGCTCTCTTCTCCCACAACACTTGAATTGAGAGACATTTGATTAATGTATGCTTAGTCTAAATGAGCAGTTGATTTCATAAACATTTTTAATCTACATAAGTCAACATGTTTTAGGGCTTCCTTCAAGCTAACAATGACCAAGGATCATCTCATGGAAATAAGATGAATACTTATATTCCTATCTTCTTCTTTTCTTGTAGAATAACAGATGTTACTTCAAAAAAGATGATTACGTCCTACACATAATGCATTCAGTCACAACCAATGACCTAAATTCTGTCAAGTCACTGGTTTTCCTGGCTGGCTCAGGCAACCAATTCCATGCTGTTATAGTACTAGGGAAGAATAAGCATTTGTACAAATTTGTCCTAGCATATGGAATGAGGAATGTGTCTTTATCTTTGTGGCTTTCTGAGTATTTTACTAGATTTTGTTTTTGTATTTGAAGATTATGTATCAGAGTTTTATGTATAATTGATACTTTACTTTTGAGTCTTCTATCCTGAAGGCTTTCTAAATTTAGTGATTTTACTAAAGGTGTTACTCTAGTCAAATGTGAATATTCATTTGTTATGAATCTCACTGCTCTATTTTGTGTCTGTCCCAGTTTCTTAATGTTTTCTTGAGTTGAAGGGTCCCAAACAGAGCCTAATTATTGCCCTAATCAACGTTAATGCCTGGGCACTAGCTGTGGTCTGAATGATGTCACCCACTCCCTTTTTCCACACATCTGATTTATCCAAAGGAACAACACGTGTTGATACAGTTTGGGATCAGGGGCATCGCAGGCTCTGACAAGATGTAGCACTAGGTCCCTGCTTGTTGCCTAAGGGTTGCTGGCTCCTGATTTTTCCTCAGAATTGACTCCTGATGCCGGTGATAGCTGCAAGATGGCAGATGTTTGAATTCAGAAATTTTCTTCACTTATCCTCCATAAGGTTGTTATTACTGGAAATGCTTCTGATGGCATCATTCGTATCGAATAGCCTGTAACAACCAGTCTAACTCATGGCCTTCACATCTGGCTTGGGGGAGGGGGAGTTGAAACTGTTTATTACCAACTGGAGAAGGGGCCAAGTAACTGGCACCTAAACCAGGAAGCTTCATGGGACAGTAAGGGCTTGTTAGCCTTTGCCTAAGTGAATTCAAAATGTAATTTTAGAAAATTAAGCATATTGTCTTGCTAGACTACATTGTGCAGTATTAACTGCTGTCTACTATTTTCTTTCCAGATGCTGGTGGTCCCTTGTACCAAGGTGATATTGAGGTAATGTATACATCTTTAAATATTTGTATATTTTAAAAACCTGTTGGAACAGTATCATTTTAATCTAAATTTAAAAAAAAAGAAATTTAATTCAATTAAATGGTTTTACTATTTTTTTTTTCAAATCAAGAAAATATTATTTTTAAACAGGACACATCAGAATACTCATGTATTGTTTGCCCATGGCATAAATGTAAATTAACTGTGCAATCAGGAGAGGGACTTTACTATGTAAGTATACAGGTGATTTTGGAATCAATGTACACATTAATGTTTGCTTTTTTGTTTTTTCGATAAGGCAATAAATATATTGTAGTTTCTAGCAAAACTGACTAATATTTTCCTAAAAATTAAGACAGGTTGATTATTATCTTTAAAAAAAATGCTTATTTTAATCTGCGTTAACTTAAAGTTGAAAGTAAACATGAACCCATGTCTTTTGCAGTCCTCGAATCCACAAGACCTGAAGTCACAACTTTTGTGAGAGAGAGGAACTGCTGTGTGGGCGACATTGTTCTGACCATAGCTAATGCGCTGGCATCTCATTTCCATTAGATGATCCATAATTGTTTCTTGTCTGAAGGAGGCCATACATTTGGCCTACATTATATGAGACAAAAGTTGTGACTTTGTCTGTTGTGTGAAAATGATTTCTATGTTATAGAGTGTGGTGTCATGAATTAGAAAGGTTCTATTATATATAGACTTAGAAGGTTAAGTGAAAAACTGCTCCTATACCATTCTTCTTCTTCTTCTTCTAGCCAGCTTTATTGCTGCTGAGCTGTGAGCTCTTTTGCAGACTGTGCCAAGGAAAAAAAAGTCTGCTGTTTTCTTCAGTTGTTCAGCACTGCCATACAGTTTGTTGGTTATGTTGAGGTGTAGTGGAAGTAGGGTCTGCCTAAGGTGGATTTGGGAGAGGCATTCAAAGAGGATATGGTTTATGGTTTCAAAGGAGTGGGCGCAGTGTCTGCAAATGGGAGTTGTGTGGAGTTTATTTTGTTCAGATGGTAATTTAATAGTGGTGTGTGTTCTGTTCATAGTTGGAAAATTGTAGATTGTTCTTTGCGGGGGAGGAAGTAAATACTGTCCAGTTTGTTAGGCGTAGTCATTTCTTTGTACATGGCTCTGCCTGTGTTTCCTGATGCCCATTGGTTGAGCCACTCCTCTTTGTGATTGTTGACTAACATTGACCTTAGGGTGAGGTAGTTAACAAGTCTATTTGGTTGTTCCATAGATTAACCTGCCTTTGATAGCTTATCTGCCTTTTCATTTCCCATGATGTCAATGTGTCCAGGGATCCACTGTAGTATGATATTGATATTTAATTTTGATATCATCTGATGGATTATCGCAATTAGTGTTGTCAACTCTCTTGGGCTATTTGAGGTGCTGCTTTTAAGTGCTTGCAGAGTAGATTGGGAGTCTATAAAGACAACAATATCTGATGGTGGATGCACTCCTTCATATAATTTGTTTTCCACTGTCTGTAGTGCTATGGTAATTGCCTCAATTCCGGCTTTAAAGTTTGAGCAGTAATCGACACAGGGTGCGCTTATCTCTCCTATACCATATGGTGATGCATCACAAGCAATCGAACTGGTAGATTTGGGTCATATCTTAAGAGAACATTATCAGATGCAATCATTGTTTTTATTGTTTTGAAGGCCTTGGTGCAGCTTTTGTCCCAAATGAATTTAACTTTGTCTTGTAGTAGAGTGGTTTAGCTATTTGTGCAATATTTTGAGCCACAAATGGTAATAGTTAACCATACCTAGAAAAGACATCAGTTGTGACTTATTGTTTGGACTATGTGTGTTTATTACTGCTAATACTTTGTCATTAGTTTTATGTAATACTTCTTTTGAAATTTTCATTCCACAGAAAATATTTTGATCTTTGAAGTAAGCAGATTTTTTCCAGATATGACTTGAGACCATATTCTTTCAGTCTGCTGAGTAGACTTCTTAAATTTTAAGATGTTCTGTGTCATCTTTTCCTGCGATGATCATGTTGTCTTGATTGCATTGTACTTCTGGCAGTTCATTTAAGATAATATCCATAGATCTTTGCCATATCATAGGAGCTGATGTGATGCCAAAAACAAGTCTGTTGTACACATATAAGCCTCTGTGTGTATTGATGGTTGTTAAAGGTTTTGAAGCTTCATCTATTTGAAGAGTAGGATATGCTTGTTGTATATCTATTTTTGAGAATTTGTCTCCCTTCTAAGTTTTCAAGAATATCTTCTATTCTTGGTAGAGAATATTGTTTTGACTTTTAACACTGGGTTGATGGTTACCTTGAAGTCACCACATATTCGAACATCTCCAGATGGTTTCATTATTGGTACTATTGGTGTTGCCCAACTGCTGTAATTCACTTTAGACAGAATTCCTTCATTCTCTAGTTTATTCAACTCCTTTTCTACTTTTGCCTTGATAGCATAAGGGACAGGCCTTGCATTGCAGAACTTTGGTTTAGCCTCATCTTTTATTGCTATGTTTGCCTGCATGTTTCTAATGGTGCCTATTCCTTTTGAGAAGACCTCTTCAAATTCCTTGATTAAACTGTTGAAAGTTTCTTGTATACAAGATTCAGAGGATATTAACTGTTTGATGTCACTCCAGTTGATCTTCAGAGATTTTATCCATTCATGTCCTAGTATAGGATTGTTACTTTTACTCAATAGGTACAAAGGAAGTTTCTTGGTTTCATGATGATTGCATACTATTATGTTCGCTTTTCCCAAAGGGAGTATTTCATCTCCTGTATTAGTTCTCAAGCGGACAGTAGTGCATTAAAGTTTTGGGTTTCTTTTAAAGATGCTCTTGTAATCTTCTATTGTCATTAATGATAGCCCAGAGCCTGTATCTATTTCCATTTCTGTGTCGATTCTGTCGATATCAATTTGGAAGCACATTTTGTTTGTGTTTGTTGACAAGCTGAATATTTCTTCTTCTGTATCTTATTGTACATTGTGTAAATTCCCTTCTCTTTTGCTGGCTTATTCTATAAGGCCTTGTTTGCCACACTTGAAACAAGTGGCACTGCGAAAGAAGCACCTGGCTCTTGTATGATTCTACTTGCCACAGGAGAGACACAGGTGAGTTGTAAGGTTTCTTTTGATCTCTTGCAATTGTCTTTCATTCATAGCTCAGCTTTTTCTGCATCCTATGTAGAGATTGAGATTGATTAGACTGAATCTGTTCAGCATCTCTCTTGGCCATCTCCATGGCTGTAGCTATGTTCATAGCTGTGGATGATGTTAGATTGGCCGCTTGAAGGAGTCTTTTTTGAATGTTTACATCTTTTAGACCACAAACAAATCTATCTCTAAGCGAGTCTTGGAAAGCGGAGCCAAAATAACAGTGTTCTGACAGTGCTTTTACAGCACTTATAAATTCATTGATTGTTTTGTTGTCTTCTTGGATTTTGTTGTGGAATTTTAATCTTTCCATAATCTCCAATGGAGGAGGGATGCAATAATTGTTAAGCCACTTGCAAAGCTCTTCATATGATTTCTCTGGGGACGCCAATGACCTTAATGTAGCTTAAAGCTTGGCCTCTATAGAGGCTAGTAATATGGCAGCCTTTTTCTCAGATGGAGTACTGCTTGCAATAAAGTAGGCATCTAAGCTTTTCTTCGTCATTTTTAAAAGTTTCTGTACCTTCATTAAAGTAAAAAAAATCTGATGTAAAAAATTGACTGAAAGTCATTTAGCAACCAATTCCTTTGACATAGATTTAAAACTTTTGGTTTATTGTTCTGGTTGTTTTTTGTTGGCAGGGACTGTAAAAAAAATAACTTGCATTTGTGTCCCTAGAAATGTATCCAAATAATCTAAAAAACACTTTTCAATTGTTGTGATGATCAAAGTGGCAACAGGATGAAACTTTTCCATGGATCAAAGTTGAAACTTCCATGTCTCCAATTGAATCATTGGCAGCTTTCATTTTACATTGTCGTATAACATGCTCACAGTTCAGTTCATGACAATGTTTTGCTTTTATCAAATAATGAAATAGTGTTTGGACTTTATTCATTTGTAATAAAAGTTTTAACAAACATTCAAGAATTTGTTGTTGTTCATTTTTTTAAAACATTTGTGGAGATCCCCTTCCTTAGAGTTGGCAGCTTAAAATTCCAGCAACAACAAAATAAATAAAAAAAAAATTAAATTTATATAAACCTAAATAATTCTGATACATGTGAACACCTTGCTTAGAACAAAAGTTATCAAACGTTTTACTAGCAGATCCCTAACACAGCCGGATTTGTCTGCTAAAGCTGCATAGTCAAACCCTCCACAGCTGTGTAAGATTCATAATAGGAATATTAGCCTAAGTCATTCAACAAAACCACATGCACACACTGTTCACTAATACACTCCTAGGTCATGGTGCCATTCTTGTATGCTTGCCAACTTTGGAAGGATCTTGGTAATGGAGCTGAGATGTTATAGAAGGAGCTTAGGATCACTTATAACGACCACATCGCAATTGAGAAAATCCAAAAAAGGGTCACATTGACCATTAGGCCAGCTTAACACTGACAAATAAAGCAAACTAAAAATTATGAGTTCCTCAGAGCTCTCAAAGACCTTTCTGCAAAGGGAAGACACTAAAGAATGGACTCAAGTCATAGCAAAAGACAGGAATGGAGAGTGATAGTGTTGAGAGATAGGATGCCCGAACTGTTCAACAGACTTAAGGATAGGGTGAGGTGATTTGATTTATTTGTGCTATACATTATTAGCACTAAAGATCTACATTAATACCATCAAACAAAAACACTCACACAAAGTCAGAATGTACAAAATTAATAAACTTGTATGTCTACATGTAGGTTTGTATAAATCTTTTCCCTTTATTTCAACATGTCAATAATTCTTATCTAATACATTGCTATAGTCAGTGGAGCAATACAAAGAGTGGCAGAGACTAGTGCTATATTCAGTGGGAAAATACAAAGAGTGTCAGAGACTGATGCTATATTCAGTGGAACAATACAAAGAGTGGCAGTATTAGTATAACAATATACAAACTTAAGATAAGATAAAATTGATGTTCTCACTTATCAACAACTCTCAAAACACAAACAAAAATTGTGAAAATAAGCTGAACCTCACTTGTTTCCGTACTTCCCAAACATAATAAAATTGTGAAACATGTTTTTAATTTTTACTGTCAGAATAACAGTGGACACAAAAAAGACCTACAGGATTTATCAAAATCATGACAGAAGAAAAATGAAACTACAAAATTACTAATAAATATCAACCAGAAAGTTGAGTTTAACACATGGCCAAAAGTGAAGTTATTAACATTCTTAGTTTCACACTAGACCATTATGTGACTCAACAAAACAGCATTTAGCCCATTCTTAACCACAGCTACACTGGAACCATCCTCATTAACGTCTGCTCAGTAATAAGGCTTGTCTTGGAGATCAATGAGGAGCTGAGTATTTCATGTTGTTTCGCAGCCCCAGCTGAGACCTACATATTTTGCCACAAGTTACTATATATCAATTCTTAAATCTCTTATTTTAATGACTCATTTACTGCAAGACCTTTCTTTCATTTCTGACCTAATTAGAATGTAACAGTGAAGTATATCAATAGTTTTAATAAAGTCCAGTCTCTCTCTAAAAGTTAAATAAGTCAAGTTTCAAATTGAACAACATGTTTGAATCTGTTTCTATTCTCATCCAACTTGTGTGTGCAAGACAGTTGAACAAAAGAGTTGAGTGACAGTTTCAAAACTGCTGCATGCTAGTTTAGGTTGTTGTTTTTGAGTTTTGTTTTATGTTGTGGTTTCTCTATAGTCGGTAAAGTTTTTTTTATTGTCGTTGAAGTGTTAGGCCTAGAAGTTGATAGAATGCTAAGTATGTGGTTCTATGAGGTTGTCGGTATGGGCATCTGTAGATGAGTAGTATTTGTTGTTATGGTTAGGGTTGCTAGGTTAGGTCGGCAGCAGTGGCAGGAAGGATGCAGCGGTCCCAGTCTGAAGTTGAGGGGCCTCGGAAGGGCATGATCCGAGAAGTCTGCAGCTACCCCCATGCCTGCAGAGAGATGCCAGCCCAGCTTCAGTAGATGAAATTGCATGTCCAGAGTCAGCATCAGAAGATGACAAGTATTGGCCATCTGTCTAGTGATAGTGGTCAACTTTTACAAATCAGATCAACAGACGACAATGCCCCTTTGTTGTAATTAGCTGTGTGGAGATTAATGGCAGTGAGTCCCAACAAGCGCCTCAACTTTACCAGATAGTAGGAGGGAGACCTGCCTTACAGTCCTTATCATCTGGTTGGTGAATTTGGACTATATTTGTGTTGATGTGAAACACTACACAGCCACCTCTGTGTTATATTGACAACTGGGCCAGTTTGTCCATTTAGGTCATCTGACAGCCCAGTTGCAACATGCAGTTTTGTGGCCATTGCCACACCCTGAAAGGTCCTTTCCTGTAACATAATGCTATCAAGTCTACCTGAACCACCACTCCCTGGTGCCATGTGTTCTGGGTCAACCACTGGTTACTTCTACTGGGCAGCGGTAGAAGTCCGTCAAGAGACAGTGTACAGAGTGGACCTGTAATTTATTTTTTTCTCTTTTATTAATTATGTTTTGTTCTTTATATGTGTATGATTTAGCTACACTGTTTCTTGGTGTGGCTATGTCTTTTCATGCTTAATTATGGATGCATAATATTTTTAGTTTGTTCTTATCACGTCTTATGCTTATGTTTTTGTATAATGATATTTTTTTGTATTTCCATGTATGCTTGACTAGTGGTATTTGCATGTGTTGCAACCCAGTAGTTGATAGTATAAAGTCTCTATTGGGCGCTCAAAAGCCAATATTGTGCTTAATTGGGATAGTGGTATGCTTATGTGCCCTTTTCTGGTCATGTAATTTTCGATGTTGCCATCAAGGTACTCGATAGTGTTATGTCACTTTGCGCGTTACTATTTTTGGTGTGTTGCCACTGTCATTTTTTTGTGTTTTGCCATATGGCTGAACATGTCAGCTACGTCATGTTTTATTTTGTTCTGGTCTGTGTGACCCTAGAAAAGCCTTTAGTGGCTCACCATAAGTCTGCGTGACTATGGACCTGTTTGAAGCCTTGGTGGCTTAGTGTAAGTCTGTGTGACTTTGTTTTAGCCTGTGTGACTAAGCGTGTCATGTTTGGCTGGGG
The DNA here is from genome assembly GCA_036873155.1 of Biomphalaria sudanica. Lineage (NCBI taxonomy): Eukaryota > Metazoa > Mollusca > Gastropoda > Planorbidae > Biomphalaria > Biomphalaria sudanica. The sequence goes on from JAZGLO010000311.1 coordinate 117,990, forward strand.
CGTCATTTGCTCTAACCATATAGTTTTGTTTATATTTTTTTTCCATTTGTTTAAGATGTCATGTTTTATGTTTTGCATTACATGTATGTTTATTATTTATTTTCAGTTTCATTTTATAACTGATTGTTTTCAGTTGTAAGCTTTGCCACTTGTGAAGCCATTTATTAGTGTTAATGTATTTTTAGTACTGAGAGCTATGGTTATAGTTCTCCGTTCTCTAGTATGAATTCATTTTTATTTTTTCTACAGTATCAATGTTTTATGTTTTGCATTTTGTGTATTTTGTTTTGCGGGGACGCAAAAGTTTTGGGCGGGGGTGAATGTGAGCTTGCGCTCCTAGATCTAATCTAATTTATATTATTTACATAGGCCAGGGCTATGATGTTTGTTATTTAGTGTCCTTTTTAATTTTTATAGTTTAGTGCTGATTATTTTGTAGTTTCCGCTATTTATAACTTTCTGCTAGTTTTAGTCCTTTTCTGTTATTTGTGTTTTACTCGTAGAGGAAAAGTAGTTTTTAAAATAGTTAACTAGCCTTAGAGCTGTGGATGTTATTTTCTATTTTTTGTCCCAGGTTAGTCCTGCTTATTTTTGTCTTTGGCATTAGTGTTGGAATAGTTGTTATTTTTTTATATCAGTTTATGTGCAGGTCTGTAGACGGCATAGAGCCCCCAGATGAGTTTAGAATAGAAATAACTTTTTATATTCCTTTTTGTATTTTTATAGGTTTAAATTTTAAGGTTCTCTTTTTAATGCCGTTTAATTTGATATATAATGTTTTGTAGTCCGTGTCTGTAGTAATTTGCTAGGTTTTATTGTTGTGTACGGCTAGGTACAAATTAGGGAAATAGGTAGTCAAGTTTAGTTTTAAATAATTAGTGTGACGTCATGCTCTCCGATACGTTCGCGCTGACCAGTTATAGCTGGCTCCGGGACCACGTTGAATTCTTTTTTGTCTCGACCAGTGGTCAGTGCGGACAGTGGTGTTTGTATAGAGTTAGTTTGTGTAGTGCTATTTCGGCTGGGACCGCCTGTAAGTTGTAAATTGTTTTTATTTTTACTTTCTTTAGTTCGTATTTGTATTAATTGTTTCTAGATCTACATCTATTGCTATAGTCTAGATGCAGACTGATTAGTGTAGTGGCGTCACTGGCTAGTTAATTAGCCATGATTGCCTCTGATGGAGCCGGAAGCTCTGTAGACTTGGGTACCGGCACCCCCTTTTAGCCATCCTTAATGATCCCCTTATTGTTTTTCTATTGTTTGTCTATTTGTAAATATTTTATTATTTTATGTCTTCTAAAAGTATTTTTATTAATATTATAATATTGTTAGGATAGCGGTTCTAACAAGTTGGCATGTTGCCGATTTTAATTTTTAATGTAGAAGATGGCTGCGTTCTACTCAACGCTCCATGATGGCGGCTTTGTTAAGCCAAATCTAGATTTATGTTTATTATTATCTGGCCCAACATGTGTTGTGGCGTAAGCTTCTAAGTAGGTATCATAATAATAATAATGTATGGCTTTTTATTAGCAAACTGAAGGTAATAGTACTTACCTCATGCATTTAGGCATGTGTATGTGCTAGACTAGGTCTAGTTCATTATTATTTTGTTTTATTATCAAAAAATTATTATGAATAATTATGTTTTATGTATTTGTAATTGCAGGCTATAATTCCTGCCTAACTGTCTGCCGCAGTTATTACTGTTGCCTTATAGCTGTTGTTTTACTTCTGCTGTACAGCTGCCATTATTTCTGTGTAGTAGCTCACGGGCTGTAGTCCTGCCAAATAGCTGCTTTATTTGTAATAGTATAAATTAAGTAGAGTTGATTAGTCGTTTGGTTCTTTGTTTATCTAGTTGGTTACGTATATTTTCTTTTGTACATATATTTTTATTGATTTGTTTTTTTCTCGTGTAAATAAAGTGTATATAAGTTCATTTTAATCTTAGTTTGTTTTTTAGTTAGCTAGTTTAGTTTAGTTTAGTTGCTTGTGCTGTCTGGTTGCTTAGGCTACTCTAGCCCCTTGGTCACCATACCGAGGTGCACAGATTGGGCCCACCCAGTAGAGCTACCACCTGCCTACTGTAAAAAAATGAACAAATGTTGAGCAGCAAGTAACCGCTAAGGGCCTCACTCAGTAGCGCCACCCTGACCTGCTCACACTAAAAAAGATATTTACATTGTAACTTTTAAACATGTGTGTTGGAAATTTACAACCATTTACACTTTAATAATAAGGGGGGGGGGTTTAATGTCCATTAATTAAACAAAGATAGTATGTAATGCTATTGACTATCTGCTGTTGAACTACAGTCAATGTATTTTATCTGGCAAAGTCTCTGTATTTTCTTGAATCATTGCATAAAACCATATCAAGCATTTCCTAAAATATGAAACCAAAGTCCCACAGACAGACATTTTGTTGATGTCTTAAAAAAACAAACAAGAATAAAATACAAAGTACATATTGCTCCAAATGGAATGAACTCCCTTGAAGAAAATTTTAAAATTTAAGTCATACTTAATACACAAATTTTAATTTTGTGTTTGTATTTGTGCATAAAACATCAGATTCAGTAAGTATTTAGAACTTTCCTTATGAATAATAAAGATTATTTTTATTATTTGCCTGGGACTTCTGGGTTAAATATTTTCAAAAAAAACAACAACCCCTCTCTGTGGGACATTATTAAACTTTGATTGAAGTTATTCAATAGTAATAAAAAAAAATTCTTTTAGAATTGAGCATGTACCATAAACATTAATTAGAAGTTTTTAATCCTGCAGTCTCTTAATAAAAAATTGCTATTAGTTTATATTCCCATGTTGGAAGTCATAGTTGAGAAGACAAGTGCCAGACTGAGGATCTTAAGTTCAAATCTGTTGAAAGCTGACATCATAGTGACTTCATATAGCATTAGCAGACATCTTCCATATAAGGTATATGAAAGATGTCTGTTCATTGTTCTGGCCATATGCCACTCTAGTGAACCATCGGCATCTTTACTATTTGCATAATAACAAAAAATGCTGATGTTTTACTGACACATTCTTGAAATGTTGATGTTTAATAGCCAGTCAAGATAATAATTGAAATAAATCATAGTTAACAAACAGAGAAGCCTCATTGTGGATTTTATTTGATGAGCTTATAATGAACATTAGGATTTAAAACAAAAAAACATGTTACAAACTTTTCAGTAGAATGTGACACTACCCTTTGGAGCTTAAAAATATACATTAATTATTTATCTGCCATTTCATTTGAAACTAGATATGGCTGTAACAAAAATAATACTAGTAATATCCTTATTCACAGTGATCAAGACAGTTACATCCAAACTTCAATATGTTTTAAGTCTCTAATATCATAAACAATTTTTTTTACTTTAGCAATGTGCTAGCAAAAGACCAAACTTTTATTAGCCACTGAAGCCAGGTACAGAATCAGATTAAGTTGACTAAGCATGATATTTTTTTGTATTCAAAGTATCTAAACCAAATGTTAAGTATCAATCTTTTGGAATTTATTTTTAGCCTTTCTTGAAAATACAATAAATATTAAAGAACATTAAAAACATAATAACAACATCTATAAAAAGTAAGGTGTTTGATTCCTCGGGGGGATAACCTGTCTGGAACAGCTTGGCTTCTCTGTGGTCAGGGTCAGAGAAAGACAGGACAGCAGCAATGTTACAGCAGCGATAGCAATAGTTGGGTGCTGACCAAACAGTGACCAGCTTTTCATCAAACGAGCTTGTAACCTAAGAAGAGAGTAAGTAAATAAATTGATGAATTGAGTCAGTGGGAACTAAATATTGAAGGATTCAGTCAATGGGGAAAATGTTAAACAAGAAAGTCAATGGGGGAATATATTCAAGTGATAAACAAGAATGTCAATGGGGGAATATATTCAAGTGATAAACAAGAAAGTCAATGGGGGAATATATTCAAGTGATAAACAAGAAAGTCAATGGGGAAATATATTCAAGTGATAAACAAGAAAGTCAATGGAGAAATATATTCAAGTGATAAACAAGAATGTCAATGGGGAAATATATTCAAGTGATAAACAAGCAAGCCAATGGGGGAATATATTCAAGTGATAAACAAGCAAGCCAATGGGGAAATATATTCAAGTGATAAACAAGCAAGCCAATGGGGAAATGTATAATAAAAAAAATGAAATGGTTTTCCCATTACACAAAGGTTGTAACTAATAGAGATAATTGTGGAAACTTGTGGAGGCGCAAGTGAATTAGTTCAGATAGATAGGGATGTTTTATATTTTTACTGTATGCAAATTGAAGTAACTTGGTACTAAAAAGAGACATTGTTAGCATGAACACTAAGGATGTTGTTTGTATGTGCCCTATAGTTAATTGAATGAGTAACAAAGCTAATGAACTGGTAGACCTAAAATGTATTTGAGCTCTTGTATCTTGAACTCACTCCCCATTGATCTCAGACAGACAACATGTACACCACATTTAAGAAGAACATTAAGACCTATCTGTTGAAAACTTTTTAGATTAACTGTCATGTCTGTGTTAGTAATGTTATTACAGCGCCTTGAGCCTACATTTTGTTTGTTAACAGCGCTTTATAAATAAAATTATTATTATTAACTTCGACAGAGTTTGAGGTTTGGAGTGAGAGTTGGGCATTAAATACTATGCACATGTTTGTGTCATAATAAAGAGTGTTCTGGGCTGTTTGTTCAAGAATAAATTCAAAGAACTTATTAATTGGAAGATAAACTGCTTTTATAGAAGGCTGAAAAACAAACAAACTAGCTTCTAAAACTAATTCTAACCTTCCTTCACTAATTGATGTGCCAGACCTATCAACTTTAAAGAGACAGAGAAAGCGATGGGAAGAAGGTCACTGACATAGATGAAATGAGAACATTTCTATTCTTAGAAACTTTCAACTCAAGGTTTGGACATATATGCAATACAGCTAACCTCACTTCTATAAAATATTATTCTAAACTATTTAAACTGCTGACATCATGAGAACTTTAAGGTTACTGTCAACAACTGTCTCTTGATTTCTTTCTATGGTTCTAATTTGATCAATGGTCTTGAATCTGGAGACAGTCCCCTATGCACACACAATATCACTTCATCAATAATCTGAAAGTAATTTTTATTCTATACAATCTCGCAAATCATTTATGCATCTGAACTTATTCCTATGTAAAGCAAGTCTGTATTATTTTCTTTTTTAATTCAAAGAAACTCATACCAGAAGATAAAACTAAAAATGTTATTAAATCTTAGTTATACCAATAGTAGGTCATGAGTCCTTTTTGGGATACATCAACTCAACATGGAATCCAAACTGTTCATAAAAATGATCAGTGTGCCTCCTAGCCTTATTTTTATGATGAGATTGAGACTTTTTTCAGAGTAACTGGTTTTGTCCTATAGTGCTACAGATAAATAAGCATATAAATAAGAGACAAATAAAAATGCAGTTTTTTGGATTATGGGTGACTTCAACCTACCTGATATAAATTGGAAAACACTAACCATAGATAAACACCAAAACCTTAAGGACATAAATGAGCTTTTCATAGAAACTTTACACAACCTAAGTTTAGATCAAATCATTAAAAAGCCAACTAGATTAAACAACACATTAGATCTCTTCTTAACCAACAGACCTGGATTAGTAGTTGATTATGATATTATCCCTGGTCTATCAGACCATGAGATCATAAAAATACACAGTCAGATAAAAGCAGTAGCCAATACAAAAACCAAAAGAAAAATCTTACTCTGGAATAAATGTAACCTAACACAACTACACCAAGCTGCATTAAACTTTCAACAAACATTCTTATCAGAAAAAGACATTAACCAACCAGTCGATGACCTCTGGAATTTCATTAAAAACCATCTTAAAAGCATTATAGAAAATCATATACCAACTAAATACACATCAAACAAAATAAATAAATGCTGGTTTAATAATAGACTAAAGAAGCTTTGTAAACAGAAGGAAAACCTATATAGAAAATTTAAAGAAACCAAGGCAGAAAGAGTTTACAAAAAGTATATAAAAATTAAACACCTAACCCAAAAAGTAAGCAGACAGCTGCAGAGTGAATACATAAACAATGTAATATCTAAAGATAACAACAAAAACCTATGGTCATACATTAAGTCTAAGAAAATGGAAACAACAGGCATAGCGCCATTAAAAGATGAACATAACATAATACATAATGATAATGAAACTAAAGCAAACATCCTAAACAAATACTTTGCATCAGCATTCTCAGCCCCAGGAGACAAAGACATATTTCTTAATTTGAACCAAGTAGACAACATAGAAGATTTAGTAGTACAAGAAAATGGAATTCAAAAACTATTAGCCAACACCAAACCAAATAAAGCGTCTGGACCTGATGGTATTCCAGCTAGATTACTCAAAGAACTAAGCAATGAGCTAGCCCCAGTGTTCAAAATACTCTTTCAGGCATCGCTTAACCAGGGCAGAGTACCAAAGGACTGGAAAGAAGCTAATGTCACCCCCCTATTTAAAAAAGGAGAAAAATCTGATCCAGGAAACTACAGACCAGTATCACTTACCAGCATCACATGTAAAATACTAGAACACATAATATGTAGCAACATCATAAACCACTTAGACAAACATAATGTCCTCACCCCATACCAACATGGCTTTAGGAAATATAGATCATGTGAAACCCAACTAATAGGACTAATTGATGATTTCTCAAAAGGTTTAGATAATAGTGAACAAATAGATGCTATCTTACTAGATTTTTCCAAGGCTTTTGACAAAGTTCACCACCATAGTTTGCTTAAAAAATTAAAATATTTCGGCATTAACGGTCCACTGCATCAGTGGATTAAAGATTTTCTGATAGGGAGAGAACAAACTGTAATAATAAATGGCTCTAAATCAACACCAATAACAGTAAACTCAGGTGTACCTCAAGGAACAGTCTTGGGTCCACTACTATTTTTAATTTACATAAATGATTTACCAAATTGCATTAGTTCAGGAACAAAAGTCAGATTATTTGCAGACGATTGCATAATATATAGAACAATAAAAACAAAACAAGACACAGATATTTTACAAAGAGAATTAGATGAATTACAGAAATGGGAATCAAATTGGAGCATGTCTTTCCACCCAGAAAAATGTCAGTTGTTAAGAGTAACAAAAAAACTAAAACAAATTAATTCCACTTATCTTATTCATGGCAAACCAGTAACACAGACTAAAAACTCAAAATACCTAGGTGTTATAATAAATGAAAAACTGTCATGGAATCCACATATTGATGAAACTATAAAAAAATCCAACAAAGCATTAGGGTTTATTAAAAGAAATTTCTATAAATCAAATAAGAACATAAAGCTAAAATGTTATTTAACCTTGGTTAGGCCAATAATAGAATATGCATCCACCGTGTGGGACCCCTCAACTCAAGAAAACATTAAGAAACTGGAACAAACACAAAATAGAGCAGTGAGATTCATAACAAACCAATATTCACATATGACTAGGGTAACACCATTAGTAAATCACTAAATTTAGAAAGCCTTCAGGACAGAAGACTCAAAAGTAAAGTAGCAATTATACATAAAACACTGAACCATAATCTTCAAATACAAAAACAAAATTTAATAAAATACTCTGAAAGACACAAAAATAAAGGCACATTCCTCGTCCCATATGCTAGGACAAATTTGTACAAATACTCCTTCTTCCCTAGTGCTATTAGAGCATGGAATGGGTTGCCTGAGCTAGCCAGAAAAACCAGTGACTTGGCAGAATTTAAGTCATTGGTTAATATGCATGACTAAATGCATGACGCGTAGGACGTAATCATCTTTTTTTTTGAAGTAACGTCTGTATTATATAAGATAAGATAAGGTAGTAATCTGATTACATAGTTCCTGCATGTATTCTAAACTAGAATTTGGTGGTCTGTAAATGCTGCCTATTATTAGGGATGTTGAGGTGGTATTAATTTTACAAAATGTTGATTCTATATTTTTTGAGTTAGGTAAGGTAATTTCTTCTGCTATAATAGTGTTTTTTATTGCTAGAACTCCTCCATGATTATCAGCCCTATCTTTTCTAAAAATTTCATAATTATTATAAATTTCAGGATGTAGACAAGTTTCTGTTCCTGCAATTATGTCTGGTTTCTCACATTCTAATAAAATTTCGAAGTCTGCTGTTTTGTTCCTAAAGCTTTGGAAAATTTATTACTAAGGTTTTAAGGTATTTTGGTATTACTTCTTTAGTAGGTTTGTTTAGTGAGGCTGTTGTATTAATTTTAGTAGATTTAGGTTTAACAGGAGTGGATCTGGCTAGTGGTTGGTGAGTTTGGTTTGGGATGGTGTTTAGGATATTGTATGGGTTAGAAGTGTCTGCATCAAAGGAATCAAACAGTCCTGATGTAAACTGAAGTAACCCACATGGGTACCATGTGGCTAGCACAGCAACAAACTGTTTTTATTTTCCCAAACTAATGTCTGGTACTCAATAGAGTTAGGTGCACTAAAGGGTTCCTAAAAATCCCAGTCTTCACAGAGATTTGAACCAGAGACCAACTGTCTCAAAAGCTCAGTTTAAAAATGTAAAAAAAATAATTTACTAAGCTTAATTTATTACTTAAAACCTAATATATTATACACATAAATGTCTATATTGTCATCCCTTATTACAACTATTATATTATGAAATTCTTGCCCATGACAGTTTGCTCCCTTTATAATGTTTTAAAAGCAGAACTGTATCTTCTTACTTTATATTAGCATTATCTCTTTGTTTGATTTATCCTATTGATAGAAAATTTGTAGACTAAGTTGGCCACAACACATCTTTGCTGAGTCCTTTATTGCTATAGATGCATCTTTTTTTTGTAAATGTTTTTTTTCAGGATGATTTTGTAGACCGAGGATACTTTAGTCTAGAAACCTTCACACTTCTACTCACACTGAAAGCCAAGTAAGCTTTTTTACTAATGTGATCTGCATAAAATTAAAAAATAACCAGTAGAAGAAGTTCTAGTTCTATAACTATTCCAAAGAAATGCTGAAGTGTACAAAGGAGATTCCCCAGGGTAGTGATGGGCCATTGATTAATATGGGAGTCAGATATGAATGAGCTAATTTAATGTGTTGCATAAGTTACTCTTCTAGACACAAATGAGTTGTTCATAAGTTGCATTTTGATAGGAATAAGTTACTTTTCCATTCATTGCTGCAGGGTTTTGTGATATGTGCTCTTGGCAGTCATCTTGATAGTCAGTTTTTAAAACCTTGGGTTTCGGCTAGGATGTAATACAATTCTTAAAGAATATTTGTAATATGTAAAAAAAAAAAAATTAACATCATGATATAAATAAGTTACTCTTTAATGCTGTCCAAATGAATGATCCAATAGAATGTCTTGTAATGCAGTTCTGTGCAAATGTCACTACCTGTGCTTGTATAATGTCTTGTCAGTGCAGTGCTAATAACAAGAGAAGGATGTGAAACAAAACATATACTTAGACCAGTTGTATTCATATATTTGCTTTGCTCTTCCAGGTGGCCAGACAAGATTGTCTTACTCAGAGGTAATCATGAGTCTCGTCAGATAACACAGATCTATGGATTCTATGGTAAGTTTTTAAACACATTGCTGTCTGGGTTAGAAGTATTTATATTTATCTTCATAAGCTTTCAAAGTATATTTTATTAGCATGAAAGTGAATATCTTTCAATGACATGGGAGTGACAGAATGGATTAATGTTGTCTATATAAATGTCTAGAAAACTACAGTCCATTATGGTAAGGGAAACGTTGTTGAGAGGCTAAATAAGCTTGAACTTGGCTTAGCTACCAATAAATGGGGGCTTGAGGTTTGACAAACAAGATTGGACCGTAGCACTCTGAGCATGCTATAGGCGTGGAAGTAGTGCTATATAAAAACTATCATTTATTTATTTATTTCAGGCACTTGACTTCCGAATTGAGTGGAAGTAATTTTGATTTTGAATCCCTTTGAAGGTGATGATTTTGAACTTTTGTATTTGTGGGACTCCTGAGTCCACCCAAGTCTAATGGTTACCTTACAGACATTGATGAAGAATAGGCAGTTGCTCATGCTTGCCACATGACTCCTTTGTTAATCATTTACCATAGAAACAAATGAACTTTATATCAGCTGCATCTATAGATTGCAAGGTCTGAAAGCTGCCCCCCCTTCCTTTTTCCCTTCTAGTACAAGAATATAAAAACTGAAATGTGTTAATGTGTTGATTCAATGCGCAAAGGACTGTATTGACTATGAAAGTCTACTTATTTCAACTCAATGTAACTAAGGAGACCCAGCCTGTTGTTTCTTTTGTCACTTTTATTCTCAGAGACTAGAATCAACTCCATAGCAAATGTAAAGTTGCATACATACATTTATATGTCTGAATTTCCACATATTGAAAGACATTCAAATCATCATAAGAAAACGTGTACAATTTAAATTATTCTTGATTTGCATGTTGCTTTCAGTTGACCTTTATTCTGCTTGTTAAGAAAAAGATGAAGTGTTTTTGCTGATGAATGTTTGTGAGACTTTTTTACAACTCTGAATAAACACTGGCGTTTGTGTAGATCAGCGCCCCAGGATTAGTTTTCATGCCATTCTTCATGGTCAAGGCCTGACCAAAAACATAGCCAGACTTTGATGACAATGCTGTCTAAAAATAAAATTCACTTACTTTCCAGCACCACTGTAAATCTTGGAAACAAAATGGCAGTGTGATAGATATGTGGAATTCGCTATAATATTTTGATTACATCGTAATATTTTAAAACATTATTTACATTTTTTAGATAAGCGTAAAAAGTCTTTTTGCTAATTTTCGGCCTGCTGTGATTATTGAATCACCATGTGCTTTAAAATGTCATCCTTTTTAAAAAATGCTATTCCAGCTTTTAGAGCTATGTACTTAAAAATTAAAGAGGTATTCTTGATTAATATGTAAGTCACAGCTGGGGCTGCGTAGCCACAGGAGATACTGCATTCCTCATTAGTCTTTGGACTAGAAGACAAGCCTTATTACATTCAAATAAAGTAAGAAATTGTTATCAAATAGCTTTTATTCATACACCAGCCTGACATTACCCGCAGCCTGCGGGTCTAAGTTTGTGTTTACTAATGTGGTGGATTGGATTTAGATGTATGTTAAACTTAGCTAATTATCCTTTCAAGTTTTTTGTCTTTCGCTACGAAAATAAAATTAGCTTTGCGAAAATGGGTTTATAACTTTAATCAAAAGAAAAGAGAAAAAAAAAACAGGCAGAGGAGGGTGGGGAGGATATACATATTTCTTAGATGCAGTCTTAGGCTGATTCAAGACATTTCTTCCCTATTTTTACAAACTAGTTTACTTCATTATGGGAAGTTTCAAGAGGCTGGATAGCTCAACACCATGAGCTTGGCATGAACCATTTGGTTGGACATTTCTGATTTAAGCTATGTTTGTACTATGAATGAAGTTTTTAAAGTGACTACTTTACTTTTCTCTTTAATCTCTTTCCTCTTGTGGCAGTGAGCTCCAGTTTTCCATTACATCTGTCTCTCAATGTTTTATTCATTTATATATACTTTTTTTTTTCTTTTCCAATGAAGGAATTAAATTCTAAAACAAGAAAAACACGCTTACTTCCCCCACATATTTCAATACAAGCTCTGAACCGATGACTCTAATGAAGCAAGCATCAGTTCTGTTGGCCACAGCACGGGTACACAGAGTCTTCCCTGTTCCAGGAGGGACAAATAACAACACGCCTTTGGGCGACTCAATACCAAGGTTGACAAATCTTTTGGGCTAAAGAAGAGAAAGTTAAAAAGAAAATAAAGTTAAACAGAAAAGAATGTAGTGTATAAGCTACAACAAAAGTTAGCAATTTCTTAAGCTAATTTTGCTAATAGCTTCTTACTTTATTATTGTTTTTTTTTACAGCGGATTTCAGAACAAATGTACAAGGGATAATAATAACTGGACGTAGAGAATCAAATTTACTCACCAGAGTTACATAGTTTTAACTCTTTGACTCTGGAATTACTCCTGAATTATTTTCCAGCTTGGGATGGAATTAATTTTCCCGCCATTTCAGAGTGTGCTACTTTGCTTCTATATAACTTGTATAACTTTTTTATTTATTATTGAAAAAAAAAAATTTGATATAGAATTATTGGATGCTCTTCTATTTGTTAAGCTTTCTAGTTTGCAAATCATCTTGTTGTTGTAATTTTTTAATATAAAAATTAAAAATGAAAAATCTCAGTCTACTGAGATTGAAAATATCTATCCAAGCGCATGTTATAAGAAATTTATTGTTTCAATTGAATCCAAAGAAGTTTTTTTCTCATTTTAATACATTTGTTCACAGAACACCATAAAAAAAGAACAGCAATAGATGCAAAAAATAATAAACTGGAACTAATAATCCAATGTCCCTACTTTAAGAAAAAGCAACACTCTTGGAACAAAGAACTTTTACCCTGTGCTGTTGTCAAAGACTGTGTTTACGTCATCTCTTAGCGTCCTTGGCTACCGATAGACGATTGTTCAGCATGGCTGTTTGTGGTTTTGTACCTTTGTTGCCCCTTTCAACTAGGAACGAGATCTACCTTAAGATGTGAGCTAGAGATTCAACCAGAGCTAGGTCCAATATTTTGATTAGTGATTCGCTATGGTGAATAAGAAGTGTTGAATTTATTTTGGCCGTGTAGTTGTGTGAAGAGATAATAATAACAAAGTTAGCTTTTATATAGCGCTACTTTTATGCTTGTAGGCGCTGAGTAAACAAAACTCTGCTCGAAGCCGGGTGTCGAACCCCGAGCCTTCTTCATAGGTAGCCAAGCCAAGATAAGTTCAAGCGTACTTGGCCTCTCGGCCACACTTCCCAGATGTGCCGACATATTCGATAGATAGATAACACTTATAAACATGTCGAACACAAAGTATTGCGCAGTAAAATGTTTTTGTTACTCAATGATTTTAAAATGTTTGTCAAATGTTTTACATGTTGCGGATGTTCCTTCAGAGTTAAAGATAATTTACTTCCTAGTCCGAACCTTTCTGATGGACGACGGGAGTGGACAGGGTTTGAACCAGGGACCTCGAGAAGTGCGAATGACAATCCAACGCACATACCTAACGACCAGGCAGCCATCCTCGTAAATAATCATTCCATCAAATATTGACTTTGTCTATGACGTTGTTAATCTTTTTTAAATTAGCCTTACATGTCCGTAATAAAAAAGATGAGCTGTCATCTACAATTCGTTCGTTATCTCTGCACAGTGAATAGTGAATAATGAAGATTTTTTTTTAATTCAGTAAACATTGAAGCTTGAAATGTTTCTCTCTATAACCAACGAACTTTGTCATAGGGCAGAATATCTGAATCATAGACATTCTCTCTCTCTCTACTTCAATTAAAAATTCTTAAAATGTGCGAAGATAAAGATTACTAGATACAATTCAAGTACTTTCAGGATAGTTTGCGCACTTAGTGATTCTTAATAAATAATCTCGAGATAAATGTTTTCGTTCAAAATAGAGACAAAACACAGACTAATATAGGCCTATATATAAACACATATTTCTTTCACCTGTCCAGCTGTTAAAATCTAAACATTTTTGAAATGGAATTTGATTATTTTTTCATAAGCACTCAGTTCTAACAACAAGCATTTGTCCTTTAATTGGAAATAATCCAAAAATTATTATATTAAATTTGAGTTATGAGTATTGGAATGACAGCATGCCAAATGCGATCTTTAATCCAAGCGTAATGGAGGATGGCATAACAGAGACCCCCTCTCCCCCCAGGCGCTATAAAGATCAAATGAGGCGCCATTTTGATAGAGCTGACAGAGAAAAACAACTGCCAGAAAATAATACATTTGATTATAGTAGCCCAATGATCAAAATCACTCAGAAAGTTAAAAAGTAAAGTAGCAATACTACATAACACTAGCTGCACCATAGTTTACAAACACAAAAGGTCATCTGTCGTCATCGAGAAGTACAAAGAAGTCTAACTTACAAAGCGCTAGTTGTTAGTGTGTATGTGTTCCGTGTGTGAATGGTGTTCGTATTTGCATCTATATTGTTATACTATATCTTTTCTGAAAATAAAACATAATAAAATACTCAGAAAGACAGAAGGGTAAAGCATATTACTCGTTCCATATGCTACGACAAATGTGTTCAAGTGCTCCTTCTTCCCTAGTGCTATTAGAGCATGGAATGGGTTGCCTGAATCAGCCAGGAAAAGCAATGACTTGGCAAATACTAAATCACTAATTAACTAGCTTAACTGGATTATCACAGGCCGTAATTATATTTCCTTTTGAAGTAACGTACGTAATTCATCAGATAAGACAGGCGCAGTCGACGAAAAAAAAAACTTAGACCCTAAAGAATCTGCTTTCTATGCATAAGTTGTGGCAAATTATACAGGTCGCAACTGGGTCTACATTAAACTAAATAACCATATACATTATTTTACAAGGATGTGTAGTCCTAATTAAAATGACAGATCTGAGGTTCGAATTTGAGAGCTGCTGGTACATCTGTACGTACAGCAGGACAATTGAATGTTGAGAAGCCAGAAAGACCAACACCCATTTTCTGATCGAGCAAATATAGGATATATATTTTAGTAAAAAATTTAGTTATTGTTTGGCACATAATGTTTGTACAAAATTTTTTTTTTAATTCGATATATTGTATACTCTCTTCATCAAGTTTAGAATACATATCGAAATTTGTATATATATTAATATATATATTTATATATATTGAAATACTTTTGTTTTTGAAGATTCATCCGAAGGAGAAGCACATGCTTTAATTGAAATAGTTGCTTCCCTTTTTTTTTTTGGACTTAAAAAGAATATGTACACATGCTAACCAATACAGTCCTATTTCAAAGTCTGAACAAAAAGACCAAATTAAAATAGTGGATAAATAGTACTACAAACGCACTATATTCTACAACCCGGGCATGCTACCCTGCCTCATAATGGCGCTCGGGTGGAAACGATCGTAGCAGGAAACGATTAGGTTAAAGGGTAGCAAAACAAGACTCCCGTGGGAGTGCCTAAAGTTGTGCGAGAGCATCCTCATTGCACTGCTCGGAGTTGTAAAAAACCTCATACAACCTTGTCACAATCCAGGCCTGTTCCTCAAGGGGCCGTCACATAATAAATGGCCTGTCCCGCACGGTTAGCCTGGTATAGAAAAGAAAAATGGCGGGGGTCTTAGTAGATCTATACGCGGCCTTTTGCCGCGAGTCTGACCCACCCGCCAGACAAAACAGTGTCCACTGTTTTCATACAGGCCGGTGAGAGGGAGCTCTTGTTCACTTTTGCTGACCTGGAGTTCCAAGAGCCGAAGGCTCAACTCTACCAGACAGTTTCAAGAAGAAGAGAGAGAGAGAGAGAGAGAGAGAGATTGGAGCCCCGCCACAAAGAGAATCTTTCGTACAAATAAATATTCGTGACCTTAAAGACATTCGATCAGGTCCTGATCCATAGCTAAGGTCATCTCTGAAGATTGCTCACCCTTTTTAACTAAATAACCATATACATTATTTTACAAGGATGTGTAGTCCTAATTAAAATGACAGATCTGAGGTTCGAATTTGTGAGCTGCTGGTACATCTGTACTTTTTTTTTTTTTTTTTTTTTTAAAGGATACCTCAGCTTTTTAGCTTTTGACTACAGGTGTCGAGCTTAGTACATCCTAGGAATCCTTGGGCTTTGCCTCTTTTTTGGGTATTGCCTCTTTTTTGGGCTCTTGGCCTCTTTATTGGGCTTTTTTTTTTTCTTTTTTTTTTAATTCAAAAGAAGACACACAAAACATTGTTCTAAATTAAAAAAAATAATAATAATACATGGAAAATTTCATTGAAAACATCTTATCAAAGTTATATTCCAGGATTTTCAGTACGATCGCGGAGTAGTCTGCAGCGAAGATCCATAAAATAGTGACAGCAAGGGGTCCAGAAAATGATGACAGCAGAAGTCCAATAGAATGATACAGCAATGGTCTAGAAAAAGGTGACAGCAAAGGTCCATAAAATGGTGGCAGTAAATGTCCAGAAATTTTGTTGATCTGGTCAAAGGGATGTAATCAAAAAAAGTTTCACCTTGCATCTTCCAGTCCTAATTGTCTTTCTTGTTGAAAGAAAATAAATAAATAGTTTACAGATAATTTATTGAAGTAATAATTTTTAAAGCAAATAAATGATGTATTAGATACATACACATGCAAATTTTAAATATAAAACACACACATCCGTACATTCAAACTTGTTTTCTTCATTGTCTAAACAGACTTTGTAAATTGATAATTTATGATACAAATGTAACCTTCCATTACACACACAAAAAAAAAATAAAAAATAAAAAATTATATATATATATACA
The DNA here is from genome assembly GCA_036873155.1 of Biomphalaria sudanica. Classification (NCBI taxonomy): domain Eukaryota; kingdom Metazoa; phylum Mollusca; class Gastropoda; family Planorbidae; genus Biomphalaria; species Biomphalaria sudanica. Next base: position 134,490 of record JAZGLO010000311.1, read on the forward strand.
TACATACACACATACACATATACACATATACATACACATGTATATATATACATATACATACATATATATACATATACACATATAACACATGTACATACAATGGATCAAAGTAAAATTACATTTGGGGTTAGCCTTTATAGTGTTCAATTTTAAAATCAACTATATTTCTATATACAGTAGAACGTCGTTTATCCGAACGTTTATTATCCGGAGCGTCAAATATCCGGACCAGTTTTTTTTTTGTTTTTTTTTTTATCAACCACATGTACTGTGATGCACATATACTGTATGAATACGAAAAATAAGTGATTATTTTCCACAATAAAGGTAAAATTGCGACATTTGTCACCTATTTTTGCTCGTTCTTCACGCACGTGTCCCGCATGTGATGATTTTCAATATTCGTATAGTGTCCGGTTGCATATACTGCATGGATCGCTTCCGGTTTTCGGTTATCCGAACAATCGCGTATCCGAACGGTGTCCGGTCCCAATTGAGTCGGATAAACGACGTTCTACTGTATTGTATCCAACATATTAGGGTTAAAATTGACATTTTGATACATAGCTTTAAGTCTACTGTTCCATACTAAGTTTCTGTATTCAGATATAATTATTAAATTGAAATTGTGTATCATTTTGTGTTTAGCTTTAGGCAACTTATTTAAGAGGATAGATAAATTAATGTTCACAGCAGCGGTTCTCAACCTTTTATGCTCGGCGACCCCTTTTTACAATACCCCACTCTGCCGCGACACCCCCCCCCCCGCTCACACACATCCAGCAATAGAACAATAGACAATAACAATCCATATTATGATGGTCATAGGCGACCCCTGGCAAATCGTCAATCGACCCTTCAAGGGGTTCGCGATGCACAGGTTGAGAACCCCTGTGTTAGATCGTGTTACTTAGAATAAGTCCCCCCCTCCTACTTGAGTGTTATTTCGCCTGCTACTTATTTTATAAACACCACCCCCTCTCGCAACTCAGTGTCCCATGCCTTCCTCTCTTTGACACCAGCCAGGCGGTAATGCAGAAGAGTATTAGCATTAGGAGAGAGTGACAAATGTGTCATCTACTGACATGTCAGCTTCTAGGTGACTGGCAGCAGTGGCGTTAGGAAAAAAAAAAAAAGGTAATTGGGGGAGTGGGGGCCTGATATTTGAATATGCTAGTGAAATGATAAGAGGGAGGTTGTTTACATATCTCTCTCTCTCTCTCACTCTCTCTCTCTCTCTCTCTCTCTCTGTGTTTTTGGTGTTGTTATGTCGTCATGGCAAAATATGTAGACCACTGTCCACTGAGAAGTTATCTGACAGGCAACGAGGATGTTCTTAGGAAGGGCCTTGCAGGTATCTGTAAGGTCACTTGATATAACAAGGGAGTATATTGTTATTTCGGATAGCTTCAATAAACGCTTAACCTCCAAGCCTAGGTTCCCATATTTTCGTTGTTTTATTATTATTATCAGTACTAGTAGTAGTCGTAGTTTGTGTGTTATGAATTTATTATTTTCAAATTATTATTTTATTGCAATAAAATAAAGAGATCCTTATAGTTATATATTGTGACCTAACTAGAACTCTGATTAATATTACTTTGTAATGAAACATACTGTTTTTTTTTTGTTTTTTTTTTTTTTGGGGGGGAGGGCTTTTTTTTTACATGTCATAAAGCGGATACATCGTTTTTTTTTTTTTGTTTATGTTTTGTTTGTGTTTGGGTTTTTTTTTGGTCCAACACATGTGTATGTGTAGTATGATTGTGTTTTTATTGTTATTTTAATTGGTTTAAATTTAAATTTTATCAATAAATAAGATAGTTTATAGATAACTGAACATGTAGTTTTAAATTACTTTTCACTCTTCCACTTACTACATTTAGAAATTATTTTTTTTTAAATTTCTTTTTTAATGTTTATGAATTTGTAAAAATTTGCAAGTTAAGCAGGGGGTCTACCGAAAACCAAAAAACATGCCAAGAAGTCTACGAGACAAAATAAGTTTGGGAACAACTGCTTTACATCCTCTGCATTAATCACATAAACTCACTCACTAATAATGAATTGAATGGGAGAGGGAGGTAAATGATAATCATTTGTGTGACCTGAACTACACAAATTATTTAGAGAACAGAAAAATTGCATTTTACGTGGATTCTTTGGACGCCCCTTTTTGATTCCACCCAACTCTAATGGGTGCTTAACATTAGTTGACCGTTGTATTGGTGGTTGAAACAGTCGGCCATTGAATTAGATGGGCTTTACCATCATCTCTACAGTGGCGGACTGAAAGGGTTAATGTGTGTACGGTCTACTGACACACATGGCACAAGCCAATCACACAGGTCAAGGGCTGTTGACTAAGGGGACTGTACTGCTAGTGCACGCATGTATGACCTGTGCTGAGGTCATGTGACAGATAGCCTTTACGAGGGAGAGACTCAGTGTGTAAAGGAAAGACAGTTGAGTCAGGACAGCAAGAGAAAAACTGTGCAGTACCCTGAGAGTCCTCGAAGATGTAGCTGTACGAGCTAGAGCAGGGGTTCTCAACCTGTGGGTCGCGACCCCTTGGGGGTCCAATGACGATTTGTCAGGAGTCGCCTAAGACCATCGAAAATATGCATTGTTTTTGTCTATTCTTCTATTGCTGTTTGTGTGTGTGTGTGTGGATGGGGTCGCGACAGAGTGGGGATTGTAAAAAGGGGTCTTAAAAGGCTGAGAACCGCTGAGCTAGAGAGACTTGTAGGGATTAGATAGGCAGTTCTGTTGTGAAGAAAAGCATTTCAGTTAGTGTAGTCAATTGTGTTTGTTTTGCTGTTGTTGATGTAATTTGTCATTAAACCGCCACTTTGTTTATTGAAGCTCTTGTAGTCAAGTTGTGTTGTTGGCAGTGTTTGCAGAAGGCCTGATAGAGAAGATCGTAACAATATAAACACACAAATACACGTGGCCCTCCGGTGGAAACGTCTAGTGGTGGAAACTAGATAGTCTAAGTACGTGTAGCGAACCAGGCCCGGCCGGGCTTTCCTGTGTGAGCTTTTTTTTTTTCTCTCACTCGGGGATGGGATGGGAAAAACGCCCGGAACCCAGTTCAAAAAGTAGGTCACGCCGTTCCACAAGGGGGCCGTCATCAGTGTCCCGTTAGCTGGAGTGGCGGTCCTTGCACGGAACAGTGGCAGTTACAGTGTAGGAATATGAGACAAGCTCCACTCAGTTAGCACTGTTATCGGCCACTTGTAGCGTGTGGGGCCCAGGAACGGGGACGGTGCGCTGTGTACACATCACGGTCCGGTCTGGCCCAGTCAATCGATATGGCCGTCTACCGTTGGGAGCCCTCAGACAAGACAGAGGTGAAGAGGCCCACGTCCAGGGCTGGTAGTTAAATAAAAGCCTTTCTAACCACCAATGGGATAATGGCGCATACGGCGCCGACGCCCTTCTGGACTTCACTGAAAGTAGACAACTAGAGCTTGACGTCTATGTCGAAGGCGCCGACTTGAGTCGCCGATTTTGGGTTGTTCTGTTTACGCATGCACTCCTAGTTTTTAAAAACTATGTATGCCTTTACTAACTCTGACCTAGAAGAGCGATAGTGAAGCTATTTTTAGGTGTTTGTCTGTATCTCTGCAGCATGTTGTAATGGATTTTTAAGATTTTTTGATAATTACGTTTTTTTTTTTGCTAGCCTTCATAATGGAACATATTTAGGCTTATGTGTAGGCTTTAATAGAATAAGATAATGATTGGGCCCCAATTTGGGGTAAGTCAAGTTAGTAAATTAGTAATTTTAAATTTACTTATTTAGACTTATAAGTTTATTATATTTTATATTAGTCATTAGACTAGTCGTTAGAATTTACTTAATAAAGGCTTATAAGGTAAGACTTAAGTCTTAATTTAGATTTCTAGATCTACAATCTAGCTAGGACTAGAGTCATTAGATAATTAGAGTGTCTAGAGTTCTAGACTAGATCTACATCTACTCATCATCTAGTCTAGATATACTCATAATGAGTCATATAGATCTAAATCTAGACTAATCTTACTCTTAGAGTTAGATGTAGACTGTCTAGAGTTTCTAGATCTAGAGCCATTTGTATAAATATCATTCAATGATGCTGAACGTGAAAAGAAAAGAATATAAAAACTAGCTTTGCCATTCTAAAAAAACAGAAAGTAAATGCACAACTCCGATGTGAACATCCATCATAGAAAAACACAAGTCTTTTTCAAACAGCCCCCACAAAAAAGCAGAAGTCTGATTAAAAACACCCATCACAAAAATTTTAATAACCAAAAAAAAAATGCACTAGTCGGATTTATATTACTGATGATAAAAAGGCACAAGTCCAATTCTGAACATCGATAACATAAAAATACAAGTCCGATTCCAATCAGCTATTACAAAAAAAGCACAATTTGATTCCAAACAGCCATAATAAAAAAAAGCAAATGTCTATTCAAACAGCCACTATACAAAACAAAAAAAAACAAACAAAAAAAAACACTAGTCCGATGTGGAACATCAATTACAAAAAAATAATTTAAAAATGTCCATTCTAAATAACCATAAAATGAATGCACAATTTTGATTCCAAACAGCAATCACAAAAAAGCATATGTCGATTCAAACAGCCACTTCAAAAAACTTGAATGTCAATTCTAAATAACCACATAAAAAAAAATTAAAATGTACAAGTTCTATTCCAAGCATCAATCACAAAAATGACAAGAAAGAATCAAACAGCTACCAAAAAAAAAAAAAACAACCTCAAGTCCCATTCAAAACAGCTATTGCAAAAAGCATAAGTTGGTTCCAAATAGCCACCAAAAAAAAAAGGAAGTGGATGCTAAATAATACACACAAAATGCACAAGTCCAAGTCAAAAGAACTGGTCAACAAAACTAATCCAAAGTCAATTCTAAACAGCCAAATATTAACATGCCAGATTGAAAATAGCCAGCAAAGAAGATGCACTGATTAAAAAAAGCAGCACAACAAAAACAAAGCTCCAAATCAAAATAGCAACACAATACAAAATGCAATTTTGTATATAGTACAATTCCACAATTTTTATTACTTTAGTATTAATGAAATGATCACCATGACTAGAAAATATTTTACAAAATACATTATTTTCTTACCTTTACCTATCAATTAAACTTTTGAACCAATGGGGCACCACACAAGATCTGTCAACCATCCTTCTTTATTCCTCTCTTTACTTGGGCCTGGATAAAACTTCATTTAATGGCAGACCTGCCCATTCTTCGATGTCTTCCCATTGCTCTGTCTTTCTTTCTTCCTCCTGGAACTCTATGGTAAAATGACCATAATCCTGGTTTTATTAGCTTGAAAAGGGAATATAGAGATTAAGCCCCTTGTAAAATAAATTAAATTTCTACTTAAAGACGAAAATTAGCTACAAATTTTTTACCCTTGTAATAATGAAATTATCACCATAACTTGAAAGTGTTTTACAAATACAATAATTTCTCACTTTTACCTATCAATTAATCTGTTAAACCATTGGGACACCACACAAGATCTGTCAACAGTCCTTCTCTTTTCCTCTCTGTATTTAGCCCTAGATAAACCTTCGATTAATGGCAGACCTGCCCATTCTTTGATGTCTTCACATTGCTCTGTCTTTCTTTAATTCTTTATGCTAGAGCTCAATGGTGAAAGGACCATAACCCTGGTTTTATTTTCTAAAAAAAAAAAGGGAAATAAGTTAATGTAATTAACACGAAAATTAGGAAATGTTTTATAAAATACATTGTATTTACATAAATACATTATAAAATACATTGAATTCTTACTTTTACCTATCAATTAGTCTGTTGAACTATTGGGGCACCACACAAGATCTGTCAACAGTCCTTCTCTTTTCTTCTCTGTACTTAGCCTTGGATAAACCTTTTTTTCGTGGCAGACCTGCCAATTCTTTAATGTCTTCCAATTGCTCACTGTCTCTTTCACATTCTTCCTGCATGGAACTCAATGGTAAAAGGACCATAACCCTGGTTTAAAAAAAAAAAAAAAGAAATAGAGAGATGAAATCCCTTGTTTACAAAATTAAATTTCTAAAAAAAGAAAAACGACAATTAGCTTTAAATTTATTATGTTTGTGTTAATGTTATTAACACGAAGATTAGGAAATGTTTTAAAAAATAGATTAAATTCTTACCTTTACCAATCGATTAGTCTGTTGAACCGGTGGGGTACCACACAAGATCTGCCAACAATCCTTCTCTTTTCCTCTCTGTACATATCCCTAGATAAACCTTCATTTAATGGCAGACCTGCCCATTCTTTGATGTCTTCACATTGCTTTCTGTCTTTCTCTCATTCTTCATGCTGGAACTGAATAATGAAAGGACCATAACCCTGGTTTCATTTTCTTAAAAAAAAAAGAAAGATAAGTCCCTTAAGTTAATGTAATTAACACCAATATTAGGAAATGTATTGCAAAATACATATAAGTCTTACCTTTAGCTATCGATTAGCCTGTTGAACCAATGGGGCACCACACAAGATCTGTCTTGTATTTATCGCTAGATAAACCTTCATTTAATGCCAGACCTGCCTATTCTATGTCTTCCCATATCTTTCTGTCTTTCTCTCATTCTTCCTCCTGGAACTCAACAGTAAAAGGACTTATACCCTGGATTTATTTTCTACAGTAAAAAATTAGAGATTAAGTCCCTTAAGTTAATGTAATTAACACCAATATAAGAAATGTTTTACAAAATACATTCATTTTTCATCTTTACCTACCGATCAGTTTGTTAATTCATTGGGGCACTACATAAGATCTGTCAACAGCCCTTCTATATTCCTCTTTGTGCTTAGCCCTGGATAAACCTTCATTTCATGGCAGACCTGCCCATTCTTTGATGTCTTCACATTGCTTTCTGTCTTTCTCTCATTCTTCATGCTGGAACTCAATAATGAAAGGACCATAACCCTGGTTTTATTTTCTACAAAAAAAAAAAATTAGAGAGATTAAGTCCCTTAAGTTAATGTAATTAACACCAATATAAGAAATGTTTTACAAAATACATTCATTTCTCATCTTTGCCTACCGATCAGTTTGTTTATTCATTGGGGCACCACATAAGATCTGTCAACAGCCCTTCTATATTCCTCTTTGTGCTTAGCCCTAGATAAACCTTCATTTTATGGCAGACATGCCCATTCTTTAATGTCTTTCTCTCATTCTTCATGCTGGAACTCAATGGTGAAAGGACCATAAGCCTAATTTTATTTTCTTTAAAAAAAAGAGGGATTAAGTCCCTTAAGTTAATGTAATTAACATGAATATAAGGAAATGTTTTACAAAATACATTAACAATTTCGCCGCTTGATATTTTTGTTATTTTTGGTTCAATTTAGTTTAAAATTAGCATGCTTGTTATGGATATATGTTTCTTGGGGATGAATTCTTAATATTTTATAAATTAATGATAATTACTTTTAAAAAATATTAAACTTTAATGACTAGCGTGGAAAAAATACATTTTTTGGGGTCAAAATTTTAAAAATTGTATCTTTTTTATTTTTGAAGATAATTAGTTACTTTAAAGATCATACTCCTTGTCTATCTTTACAGTATAATTGTGTCAATTTTTACAACAATGTATTAATATTTCAATAAGTTATAATACGGCAAAAAGTTATTATATTTTATCTTTACAGTGGCCATCTTGGAAACCTGATCACCATATTTGAAAAAAAAAACAAACTTTTTTTGTAATGTACAAGCTATGCTGAACTTGATAGGCTTTTTTTTTCAAATCTACTGGATTTTCGCTCTTATGGTAGACATGTACCTTAACATTTGGAAATGTATTTTACTGTACTTTTATCTATTTATGTATATGTATTTATGAGAATATAAATTACCAAAAAGGGATAAGAAATTTAATCGGCTGTATTATTAGCTACAGAGTTGTTCACATTGTAAGTAAGGACATGTTGCGATTTTGACGGTGAACGCATATAAAAAAGTGCTTGCTAGCAATTATGGAAGAAAAGTGTCCTGAAAAGAAGAATTCTGTCAACCTTTGTTGTGAGAGTTACAAGAAGAGCGAAACGCATGGGTTAAATATCTACTTTCAAAACTACCAGTCAAACCAGAATTTCGAAATGTTTTCTATTCCGCATACGTGTATACCAATATATCGGATACAGTTCATAATCCTGGTATATTCGAGATAAAAACAAGAGTTTTGAAATCAGAGACGCTAGTGGATATGAGGATTATGCATGGGACAACCACAGGTGAAGTCCTGTTCAAGATGTTTCAACCATCGCAGAGGATTTCTCTTCCTTGTGAGAAATAAGTGTAGTTTCGGAATCTTTGGGCGCCTTTGAGTCCACTCAACTCTAAAGGGTACCCCACATTAGTTGGGTAAGAGTAAAGGCGGTTGGTTGTTGTGCTGGCCGCATGACAGCCTCCTTAACCGTGGGCCACAGAAACAGATGACCTTTACATCATCTGCCCTATTGACCATAAAGCCTGAGAGGAACTTTACTTGTTTTACTTACTAATGATGGTGCCACAGGTATGGTTAACAGCAAGAGTTATTAGAAAAGTTTTCTAGTGGAATGGAACCGAGCCTCTGTGGCTTCATTGAATTGTTCACCAACAAAATATATGTGGCCAGGTATTCAGGCTGGACCATGCGATGATGATCGTGTTCAGATTGAACAATGTTCGTCGTTTCCAAGATCCATCTGCCGCCAATGTGTCATTGCCGGACAGAGCTGAAACTGGAACTGATTGACTTACAAAGCTAAATATTCCTACTTTACGAATTGCAGGTGATACAGACAACTGACTTCTACTCTGTTTTGCTTGCAGAAACTTATCTAAATCTCCAAAATAATTGTTAAAAACAATTGGAATCACTTATTGGTGAGGTTTTCAGTGGTGAATCGTTCGAAACCCGTATTACATAATCATCTTATGGACGAATGTTTAGAATTCTAGACTGAGTGTTCAGACTTGGCGTCTCGTCTATGCAGACGGATATTTAAAACTTTATTTAAAATAAAGTTCTCATTAATTAATGTAAGTATGAGATTCGTAGATTTCTAATTAAAAAATTTTTGTAAATGTGGCCCACGACACGAGCGTGGGAAATTAATATGGCCTGCCCGCAGAATAAGGCTGCATATCGCTGGCGTAAAAAACCCATTAAAGCATTGACTGTTTTAAAAAATCAGTTAATGGAGTATTTGTCAACAACGGTCCATATAAAGACAGTACAGCAACAAGTGTAAAAAAAATCCTGGGTAACCATAAAAGGATAATCAATATTAGATAACTTATAATGGACCTCATTCACCAATTGTAACAAACAACATGGTGGTTCTCTATCTCTTCTAAACAAATTACGATCTAATTTTAATACATAATTGTTAGCACAAGACAGTTTTTTTTTTTTGTATTATCAATAGTATCACGTGAATAAATGTTGTTTTTTTACGATTGGTGAATGAGGTCCATTAAAAAACTTATAGATCGATTGGTAAATAATGGAGAGGGGGGGAGAATCGTGATGGTTGTGATCGAAAGAAAACCTAACCTTAGATCTTAGAGAAATATTCCTCACATTTATTTATCTAATAGAATTGTAATACCTCCCTACCCCGCCAAAGAAACGTCACCGATAGGCCTACTTTGACTGTCACAAATTGCAGTAAGTGGCCTTAAAATGACATTGCCCTAATTCTGAGATAACTATTTTAGATTTTCATTGATCAAAAATGTAAATAAGTCATCAATCATCTTTATAAGAAATGTGAACTTTCTACAGCTGAAACTAATTATACAGATGGAAACCTCACTAGTTCAAGACATGTCTCTTTATCTACTTGAATAATCGTAATGTTTAAAGCAAACCGTTGATTCAACATCATCCAATTCTACCAGTGAATATAGATCAACATCAGCTGGCTCTACTAAATGTACTATTGATCCTAAAACAAACAAGTTCCATCCAGATAAGTCCTTTCATTTTCCACTTACTTAATTTGGCAAGTCTGCAAAAAAAAAACGCAGTTTTCGCAGTGAATGGTGTGAAACATGACTGGCTACATTACTCAATTGAAAGTGATGCTGCATACTGTTATACCTGCATACAATTCACTTCCACAGCCTCAAAACAAAACAGTAAACATGCATTTACAAAAACTGGCTTCTGTAATTGGAAAAAAGCTATGGAGAGTTTTAGACAACATGAAAAGAGCGAATTCCACAGAAATGCATATGAACAGACATTATTGAAATCAGACATTGGAGAACTGTAAAGTAAGAAACACAAGCAGGAAAAAGATCAACACAGTCGTATGTTCCTTAAAATTTTACAAACACTGCAATTCTTAGCACGTCAAGGACTACCGTTAAGAGGAGATGGTGATGAAGCAGACAGCTACTTTACACAAGCTCTCTTATTCTTTAATCAAGATGATCAATTGATGTCGGAATGGATGAATAAAAAACAGTTGAAATTCACTTCTCATGAAATTTAAAATGAATGTTTGGGAATAATGAGTCACCAAATAATTCGCAATTTATCATCCTGCATTTGTCAATCTGACAGTTAGCCCTCAGGTCATACCACGTGACAGACTTTATTGCTCGTATGTCTTGATCATGCTCTCTCTCTCTCTCTCTCTTTCTCTCTCTCTCTTTTTCCAGCACATCGCCATAACAATGTCTTACTTGATACTAATAGACCACAAGTGTTTGGTGACCTACTTACAGCCGTCATTCATGTATTTTAGATATTTATTTATGACCTAAAAAATTAATAAATAGCTAGCTTTTTGGTGTATCCGGTGTACAAAATAAAGGAAGGGCTGATAATTTTTATTTGCTTCTTAGCTCTGCATAATTAAATTGTCCAAGCTCTCCCGTTTGTGTCACAAAATAATTTCGATATAAAGGAAGTATTAGACTTTCACTGTAGGACTTACAACATTTAAAAACATATGAGCAACTAGCAGTATTAATATAGAATTGATACCAGGATCAACTGTAACGCATTGAGATGAATACAGTGCAAACAAACCATAATTAACTCAGAACACAATGAACTTATGGTGCAAATTAGCTAGTCTTTTGTTCCAAGAGATATACATAAACTGTCAAATTTCTAAGAAAATCGGTGGAGCCGTTTTCGAGGTACTTTTCATCCACCCACAAATGATGAGTTAACTAGGTTTTAAAAACAGTTTATCTTGTAAAAATCCTTAAAGCCTGTTTACCTAGCTAAAATGTAGAAACAATGATTGAACATTGGACTCATATTTTCATTTTTCCCGCTGTTCTTACAGTCTTCAAGCATCTTAAGCAACAGGATTAAACATGGCATTAGGAAGTCCGTATTTTATTTGTGTTTCAAGCATTCTGACTTTGTTACATCTGACGAGCTCAGAGATTTTCACGTCAACAGTCAAGGTAGAACGTATGATTCTAGAAGAGGAAGAGCTTCTCAAAGAGTTGAAACGTTACATAGATTATCAATACGATCGTTTGAAACTATTTTACAAGTACATCTAGTAGAATCTATGTAGCCTATATAGTACACAAAGTTTAAAGGATATCACCAAACAAAGGGCTGCTATGCTAATAATGGCATTGTCTGCATTTTCAAAGATTATGACTTCGCTAACCGAGTTGCGACCTACATACTTTCAGAGATTAAAACATTTTAAGCTAGAGATATTATTTTTTTTTAAAAGTATTTCGTTGCGTACACTTCTTTAAAAAACAACAACAACGGTTTACATTTTAAAAAGGACTTTGAATGTTCCTCGCATAAGAGTATATAGGCCAGTGATTCTTTCACCTAAATTATAAGCTACTTACTATGACAAGCGTATCGGTAGTCTCACCCTTTTATTACTTATATTTTTTTACCCCTCTAATTTGTTACCAAATTTACTGTGAGAAAAAAA
>JAZGLO010000312.1:0-50558 GCA_036873155.1 Biomphalaria sudanica
ATCGAAAATATGAATTGTTATTGTCTATTCTTCTATTGCTGTATGTGTGTGTGTGTGTGTGTGGGTCGCGGCAGAATGGGGCGTGTGTGTAAAAAGGGGTCACCGAGCAAAAAAAGGTTGAGAACCGCTGCTTTATAAGAAAGTGTTAAAGAGATCAGATTTAGTAAAGCTTTGACCTACTCAGTACTGCAATATGAAGGCACAAGTTACTTATTGATTTATTTTTATATAATTATTATATAACAAAAAAATATTAGTTACTTTATAGTTTTCAGATTGCTTACTGTTATAGGTTTATAAACAAGTTCGAAAGTGCATTTTGTACCTAAAAGTAGGCAGCTTTCCTCCACCCCCTCCCAATTTTCCAAAATAATGTTTCCTGCTTGGTTGGGTTTTTATGCTACGAAGTGTCGTTATGAATGTCCAGAGTTCGAACTCTTCCCGACGTCCTTCTCTGTCCTCCAGCAGGACGTTTTGGCTTGGACGTAATTCTCTGTCCTCCAGCAGGACATTTGGGCTGGGAATTAATAATATTTATTTCTGAAGAAACGTCTGAGACTTATACAACAAAACAAAATAAATATACTACGTTCTTTCAGGGTGGATCATTCATATCCTACGTCCAGTTAAAAAAGAAGCGACTTTGAAAGTGGACATGTATTGACAGAGAAGGTCCATCCTCAAAAAATAGACTTCCACAAACAAACAGAAAACTTGACATACAACAGAACAACTTAAGAAATGATGGCGATCAACTGACTTCAGCGGCTGGGGAGAGAAGTCCGTATAGAAACTGTCTGTGGATATGGGAAGTGCCACACAAAACATAGAGACGCTTGACTTACTTAACGAGGTATCGTGGTATCGTTTATACGAGGAAATCAATAGAAAATTAATTAAGTAACTCCTGGTGTAATGCCTAAAGAACCGGGTTTCGTGCGACTGATGGGAATAGAAGAAAGACTCCTTCGTCGGTCACGATCAGTCAAATCGTTTATTATGGCAAAACATCAAGGCAGCGGTGGTATGAAAAAGGAGGATAAATATGATCCCCAAAGGGTCCTTTCCATAAACAATGAGATATATTGTTAACACTTGTTCATACAATCAGAAGTGTCAAAATAAAATCTAATGTCTTCGGCGGAACTTTGAATGATTATAATTCTTGTAATAATCAATTGGCTGATGTTACAAAATATCTGTCTAGTGTTTTTTTGTTTTTTGTTTTTTGTTTTCTCGAGATTCTGTTTTAATTTCATAAAATGTAAATATTTTTAAAGACACTTATTAGGAAAGTCTTTAGAAGTGTATCAAAACAAAACACACGACCATTAAACTGACTAAAGATTGCCTTTGTTCTCAGCAGGCATCTCCGATGTCGGAAAAGTGGTCGCCCATTTGTTGTTATCAGAACATTACATATCCTAAGGGCCGGTGTCGGCAACCTGCGGCTCGCGAGTCACATGCGGCTCTTTAAATGTGAAGCTGCGGCTCTTTAGTTCCATACGCACATATTATTTATTTTTATCGAAACATTTTTTTAAAGAAGTTCTGAATCTTTTTAACGAAGATTAGGCGCCGATTCGATCTCTCAGCCACTTGTACTTGCTTTTCACCACACCCCTCCCTGATTACACTCGTCGTCACTGTTGTCAGTCCGTCGGAAGTTCTTGACCGTCGTCGAATGTTTCTATGTAGGTTTTAATTTGCTTTCGACGCAAGACGGATTGGCATCTTAACCACGTGCTTTGACTGTGACGTATAGTTTGTTGTTTCAAGTAAATGAGTTGGAAGCCAATGATCTTCTCAAAGTTAGAAGCAATCTTCAAGTAATGCTATTCTGGCAAGCTTTGCGGGTACCACTAGAAATTACACAAAAAGGCAAACCATTTACAGATGGTATGTCGAAGACTGCTTCCTAAGTGCATCTGAAGAACTGTTTCGTGATTTAAAAAAACAAAACAGAAATCTTGAAAAAAACATACAAACAAAGATTTGCCAATATCTGCTGAAACAGTACAAAATAGAATAGTTAAAATGTCTTCAAATGTAACATATTGGCAGGAGGAAGATATTCAGCTTTCTTTTACCGTATCACTTGCTATAGATTAGTCTTGCGACATCTTGGATGGCTGCCTGGTCGAGCCGTTTTGCGCGCTGGACTGTCGTTTGAATTTATCGATGGTCCAGGGTTCAAACCCTGCCCGCTCCCATCCCCCGTCGTCCTGCGGGAGATTTGGACTAGGAAGTAAAACTATCTTCAACTCTGAAGGAACATCCGAAACATGTAAAACATTTTACAAAAGAAACATTTTACAAGACATAAAGACACGGCACAAGTTGTCTTTTTTGTCAGGTATATGTCGTTCCTAGAATTGCTACGTGTACCGCTCTCGTGAGAAACTTGAGGGGGACGATAGAGCAAATGCCATGCAAAAATACTTTGAAGACAATAAGATAAAATCAATTAAATAGCAACTGATAGAGCAAGAAGTATGACAGGAAAACTAAAAGGGCAACAACGATTCGTCGAAGCAAAATAAACCAAGAGATTCTTATGTTTCACTGAATAATGCACCAAGAAACGCTTTGTGCCCAAAACGATTCCGACTGAATGAGATGAGGTCATGAATTTGGTAATCAATATTATTAACAGCATCTTGTCAAAAGCACTCTACCACTTAAACGAAATGGAGACTCAGTATTCCGACCTCCTTCTTCACAAAAAAAGTGCTATGACTTTTCAAAGGTAAGGTGATGAAACGTTTTGCTTTGTGCATGAATGAAATAAATACATTTCTAAATGATATATATATATATTGTTGTAAACTTTCCCCCCCCCCCCCGACTGACCTTTTGTTTTCCCACGTAAAATTTTTTTTTTGAGTTGTGTTTGTGCTTGGAGGGAAACTGACCTGAGGGCTGTGTTGATGTGTTCATAGAGGAGTTATGAGTTTGGATTTCTTGATTGAGCATTGTTTTGTTTTTCTATTGTGTTAGTGGATAGGGACATGTAAATTCGATTTGGAGATTGTGATATTATTTCTTTTGATCGGGGCTATTAATTGATCCTAGTTGGATGTGCTTCTGCAATCGGAGAGATACCAGTGATCATGAGAGCACGGTGAGTAACCTTCTTTCGTTCAATCCCACGTCGTAACAATATATATATATCTATATATTCTAAGGCACTATAATATTATCCCGTTAGTATAAGAACTTTTACTGAAGTTTTTCTTTTTTATATATATATATACGGGGACGCAGAGGCTGAGTGGTTAAGCTCTCTGCTTCCGAACCTGGGATCCTGGGTTCGAATCTCGGTAAAGACTGGGATTTTGAATTTCGGGATTTTTTATAATATTAAATATGAAAAAAACTAAAAACTAAAGAAAATAAAAGATAAGACTGTTCAAGTCTTTCAAAATTGCTAATTGTAGAAAACTAGAATAGATAGTATTAATCTACCACACTACCGTCGGACAATGGATGGATGGATAAGGTAGTTTGTACTGACAGATACCATCACAGACCTATATTTCCTAAGGGTAACTTCATTTAAGGACGTAATGTGTTTTTGATGCGAAGAGAAAGATTTTTTGTTTCATTTTTGGAAGAGTTCTCCTCCATCTTTTTTTTTCCCCAATTTTAAGTTTGTCTTTGCCGCTTTATTATTTAATAAAACGTCCGATCTTATGCTCTCATCATTACACCGAACTAGACAAGAATACAAGTTTGTCTAGTACATACATTTATGTTTTGTTCTGTGTTGCTGTAATGGCTCTTACGATCATTGCTTGTCAAGCTCTCATCTTTTGCGTTTGGGCGAGAAAAGCTTTGTACTCAACAAACTGTACCAAGAATCGTATGTTTCAATCTTGGGATAGAGGTTCTTGCATAAAAAAAACGGGAACGACCACAATTCTATTAACTGTGATGTATAAAGTTTTATACCCTTATGATGAAGAGGAAACGTATGGGGTCACGGCACATCCACACGACATATGCAATGGCTAGACAACTGGACGCTCCCTATGGAATCCTTCGTTCTGACGGCGGGCGCTGTAACCTGCTAGAAAAATGTTCTAAAAAACAGTGGTTCCAAGATCGTGGTAACCTTTCTACACTTTTGCCCTGTAGTAACTAGTCACCACGGTAGAATTAAGTAATTAACCATTAGACTTCTTATATCCTTGTCATGAAATCATTTCCCGGCGCCATCATTCAACAACAGATAAGCAACGATACTTCAGGGCGCCTGTCGCCAAATTTTTGAATCACAGTGCAAGACGTGTCTGAGAGAGTGCAGATCTGAGTTGAACGCAACTTTTAGCTTGATGACAAAATGACCCATAGTGATATTTTAGGAATTACCCAAATAAGTGTTCCATGTAGTTTAAGCTGATAACACAAGAAAATATAAGGGGGGTAAGTGTACTCCAATCATCGATGTACATGTGTCAATCTTATGATGTGCCATCACCCAAAAGCATCTTTCTTATTCCTATTCTTTTGCTAGCATTACCAATTCCTTTATGAAAATCTGTTTTTACCTACGTAGGTATATTTATAAGTATCTTCCCTAAAGGCTAGCCGTTGTATCGTGTAACTTAGTTGGTCAATGTTGTTATATCTGTTCCAGTGATCTTTACTTCCTGCAAAGAGAGAAAGAGAGAGAAAGAAAAGAAAGCAATATAAAGAAATGTGATGGCGATACAATGGAGACCTAAGAAAAACGTAAGAAACAGAAGATAAAAGATTTCGAAAGAAATACAAACAAACAAACAATGTCATGAATGTCCTAGTGAAGGATCACTGTTGCCAACTATAAAGCCAATAACTTAGGCACGCAAATGTTTAACAAGGCATTGTCTTGTCTGCGACTTAAGAAGATTAGCAGTAATACTATTAGTCAAGAATATCCAGCTGTGACACATATATTTCTCGGCAGCTACTCAGAGGAAGCCCTGCAATGGATTATATTCTACAAGAACATTGGTTCAGGTGTTTGCTTCATTCAGGTTGACACGTGTGACATAGACTCAAATCCTTCCCCTTTTAACCCACACGTAGAGACGGCCATCGTAGTGCGCGAGGCCCTGGGCGAGTGTCATATCAGGACCACGAGGACCACGAATAGTTGTACAATGGGCTCATAAAATATTCTCTTTATCGCGCCCCCCCCCAAGGCGCGGGGCCTGGATGCGGTTGCCCAACTCGCCAACCCCTAAGGCCTACTCTGTCCCTACGGGATACATTTGTAGCTGTAGATCTAGAAAGCTATAGGCCATTAGTAGCCAAGACATTTCAGTGTCAGTGACATTGACAGAGTGTTGAGATTTAATGGTTGTAGTAATGGAAGTAAAGGCGAGTTCTAGACCTGGTTCCAAAAGACAACAACGTTCCCCCCTCCCCAACCAAGAGCTTTAAGGGGAGCTGTTAATTCTGGGACTTTCTGCAGAACTCTGTGTGTTTGTGTGCGTGTGTGTGTGTGTGTGTCACGTGATTTGAACACTATATGTTAGGACTAATTCGCACAAGTGCTCCTCCTTCCCTATAGCATGAATTAGTCATTGACTTGGCACAGTTTAAATCTGTAATCAACATGCCTGGCTAGATTAGCAAATGGATAGGTGTAAGAAGGAACGTCTGTAATGTACAAGATAAGATAAGAATAACAAACTTCTTTTACTTTCCCGAACTTAAAATGGGATCGACGTAGTTCGAACGATACGCGAGTCCTTTCCCTGCCGTCTTTGAATGAGGCTTGGACAGGGGCGGACTGGCTATATGGGCATTCGGACAAATGCCCGGTTGGCCGGTCCCTAAATGGGCTGATGGGAGTGCTGAATGGGCCACTTGAAATGTCATTAAGTCCCATAAACGTGATTTCCATCTATCGCTCTACCTTTTATAGACTTTACTCTTAGCCACATATTCTAAAATAATTGATTCGCAATATCCCGTACTTATGTGAGTTTCAAACCTCTAGACACATTAAGAGAGTAACAAAAACATAAGACCTATATTTTGTTTATAGTCCTATTGTAGTCGAATGTACCTAAACATATTCGAGTGAAAGTAGCTGTTAAACGGGAGCCTCAAATTAGAAAATTAGAAATTGTTCTTGATGTTATGAGGTAGTACCATGTACATCAGTCTGTAGATCCACTTTTCCCAAACTGACTGTCAAAGGTGCATTATATAATTGGGTTGATCGGTTCGTTTGCAGGATCCCAGGTTTTCTCTGCTACGAAAACATTCAAATATTAGAATTATTATTAAAGCAGTTCAACGCATTTCCTAATATGAATTAAAGGAAAAGATAAAAGAAATAAAGTGAGATAAAAAGCGAAATACTCTGCCAAGAAATGCAATACTGATTTGTTCGACAGTTGGGCATAAACAATTCAGAAACCTTGTTGAATCTGGTGTTAAGTTTTTCGAAAGAACATTCACATCTCCATCAAGCCACTTTAGACGACCTAGAAACACTACTAACTCATTTCCACAAAAATTTTGACTTAGGCCTAAACTCTCTAATTCCCCATAAGGCAAGCAAATTGTGGGCCGATTGTATGGTAATACCAGGGCCGATTTTGACCCCTAGTCAGCCCCTGGGCTTGGACAAGGACGATGTATTATTCATTTCCGAATCAATATCAGAAATTGTAAAATAAATCAAAACAATCTCATGTACCTATTTCACTTGGGTGAACCACGGATGGCCTCCAAATAATCCCAAAATGACGAAACCAGCCTTCGAGTTTCGATTTTTCCCCCCGTCACGCCAGTTCAAAGGTCATCGGTGAATTCCAATAAGTACTTTCTATGTCCGCCGAACGGATTATGGGCGATCAGGGGAATAATAACTGGTGGAAGTTGAATTATTTCCCCATTCATGTTGACCACTGAGATGAACAACGTACCGCTGGCGGGCGTGCTATTGTTTGGACAGGACCAACTGGAAGTCGTTGCTTGTTGCAGTGCAGGTGACCTTTAGGGTTGAAGGCCACTACGCCTTTTTTTTCTCCTGTATCTGCGGGATATTTCCTGTAATAATGACTAAAGTTTGCTCCTCCAATCGACAGCTTTACCAGTGGACTCAAAAAAGTTAACAAATAACCAGGAATGTTGTGTTTTTGTGTCGTTGAAAAGTTTAAACATAAAATGTATTTACAAGGACATTATGAAACATTACGAAACACTAGCAAGTGGGTCTTTAGTAATGGCATTTCTTTTCAACTGTGGCAAATGCTTTCACATTTTATTTCCATATTACATATGCCCAATGCTATGTTCTATAATAGATACTATTATATTTAGCAAGCTATTAGTGTTATTTTGAGTCAAAGCAATCGGAATTAAATTTAAGAATTCCGGTTTACACACTAACATCAAGTAAAGTTTGAGTTGGATAGTTTCTGTGGTCTAGTGTACATATGCAGAATCAGCTTAGGTCATGGGCGTAGCCAGGATTTTTTACGGGGGGGGATTTTTTTCTCCCCCTCCCCCCCCCCCCCCGCCAATATATCTGTGTATAGATATGTATGTATGTATGTATGTGTGTGTGTGTGTGTGTGTACATAATTAATCTTTATTACATTCTGGCCCTTCATTCTTTCGGAAAACATTTATTGTACCCTAGAATAGGTTCTTCCTGGAGTTAGTGGGAAAATTGTAGACTCCCCGCTCTTGCCAGGGGGTCTGGGGAGCACCAAGCACTATTTCAGGTATTAAAAGCAACAAAATACATATTCTGAGGTATCTACAATGCATTATCCAGCTATGAAAAAGTTTTAATTTAAAAACCTAATCTGCTATTCTTACTTACTTAGATCCTCCCGCGCCGTTCGGCGCATTGGGCGGCAAGCTGCTTCCACAAAAATCTGTCACTGGCAATGTTTGAAGCCTCTTCCCTCAACTCTTAGTTCGGCATAGGATTTCCTTGGTTGAGACCCGTTCTCAATAACTGACTCCTAAAATCAGTCTTAGATATCTTTGTTGAGCCACATTTAGTCTTTTTCAATTTCGGAAGATAACTATTCAATGCACTTTATTAATGGAGCCTAGCCACTGGTAGAAATTTGTAACCTCTCTTGGCTACCCTCTTGGAATCAGGTGACTGTAGTTTGCTTTAGATTTTATATCGAAAAGGGAAGTTTTATCGTCAAAATCATATGTTAGGGGGTTTAAAACTAAATTTTAGATTTTTAAAAACAAATTCAACCCCCCCCCCCCCTTTAGAATTTGGTGACTGTAGTTTGCTTTAGAATAATATCGAAGAGAGTTTTTTCAACCTCAAAACTCTCTGTAGGGGGATTTCAAACTCAAAACTTTCTGGAGGGGTTTTAAACTTTTTAAAAAGCCCTCTGGAGGAGGGGGATTTTTACTAAGAAACCCTCCTTGGCTTGGCTACGTTCATAAAGTTTTTAGTGTGTAATTTGCTTTTTTTATATTGAAGAGGCATTTGTTTCTTCAACAGCAAAATTCTCCTGGTAAGGAGTTTAAAACTCAAAACCCCCATGGCTGCGCTGGGAAGTAATGGTTTAGTAATACAATCTTACATAAAATAAACAAAATCAGCAAAAAATCAGTCAATAAATTCCGACCTCGTTCATGGCTTAGGTTGTTTTTAAGTTTAAGAAACGAGAGAGAGAGACATAGAGAGAGAGAGAGAGAGAGAGGAAATGAGAGAACGACTGAGTAAGACAGTCAGGAAGAAAGAGAAAGAAAGAATAAACAAGAGAGAGAGAGAGAGACAGAGAGAGAGAGAGAGAGACGATGCTGTCTGAAGGATTTGATTTATAATGGTACCATTGAAACTCAAGTCAACTCATTTACTAATTAACGTTGAGGGCTTTTAATGGATGATCAAACAAATATCTTGTAGCACTTCACTAGTCAAACGTCTTGACGTGTTGCTCGATATGAACTCGACCTTTTCATCTGGTACAAGGTCAAAACGAGTACTTAAGCACAAGGTAAGAAATAAATTGAGTCTGCTCTTCAGTTGCAAGTCTTCAGCATACTTAAATGTCCAAGCGTCCTTCGTCTGAGATAACGTGAAAAATCAATTCGAAAAGTCTGTCTGTCCGTCTGTCTGTCCGTATTTTTGTCTATTTGCTAGTCTGTCTATACGTCTGTCATAAACGCGAAAATGTTTGTATAAAATGTGTTTAAACAGTTCAGTAATATGACTAAACTATAAAAAAAAGTAAGAGTTACTTAGGTAAAGACATCGCCTGGTGTATCTCTACATACGAAGGAATGGAAATCTGCAAAGCAGTTTCGCAAAACAATCAAATTACATACAAAAGCATGGCGTACTTGTTGATTAAATAACAGAACAAGAAAATTAAAAAAAATATTTAAAAAAAAAGGCTTATATTAAGCGTAGTTGCATCAATTAGCTTGGATCAGTCATGTAATTAATTTGTAATAGATCTAGACTGATAGCTCTATGCGATTATAAATATCTTAATCATTTTTTGTTTTGTTTTGCGCTATTTCATGCTTTCAGCGTTATCTGGACCAGTGGGGGAAAAAAGAGGGGGGGGGGGGAGATAGAAGGGAGTATCTGTGTAAATGTTACCGAGATCGCTTTTCAAATGCATTTATAAAAAAAAATGTTGAAACATTTCGAACTCGAGGGCTCAAGCCTCCACAAGTCAACACATACTCCGGAAAATAGAAGGTTTTATAGTTATCTACAATGAGCTTCAAACTTTCTCTCTACAAAGTATAAAGGGGACCTACTTAAAATATACACATTATCCGCAAAGTACAATTTCTTTATCCTGTTGGATACCAAACAAAATAATTAATTACTAACATTTATTTAACTTATTGAATAATCTTTTTTTTTTTTTATTGATTCTTGTTTTGTCAGGTAAAAGAAATGATTGTGCGATATTTCAACTAGATCCGAGATTGGGTGTGGGCGGAATAACGAGTACAATCTTTTTGCCAGACAGACAGACAAACAGACTAAGTTGATATAAGCTTTGCAATAAAAATTAAAAGTTTGTCTATAACAGGATATTGTCTATCTTTATGTTAATTTTTATATTTCTTTGAAAGCAAAAAAAAAAAGTATGCTGTTACCGAGAGCCGGCCTCTGGCACCAGACTAAACCCTGGAGGTGTAATATATCTAAACTTGTAAAACTTGAAATAACTTGAATCAATTCTTTGTGTACAATACTCACTGTTAATTTTATTATAATATAGGACAGAGTCAACTTGATATGAAATGAAAAAAAATGTAGTAGACTTTCGTAATAATATAAATGTTATTTTGAACACAATCTAACTCACTACAATAACACTTCTTTTCAGTCTCACGTTCTGTAGTCGTCTCCCTTAACTAAAACCGCTGACGACAATGCCACTTATTTACGGTACGTGACGTTTTGGCGCCGCCGTTTTGGCCGCGCTGTTTTGGCGACGGGACGTTTTGGCGCGAGCCGTTTTGGCGACGGGACGTTTTGGCGCGAGATATCATTTGAGGATAATTTAATAAGCACGTAGCTTTTATAACAATGTTTATTTCACTCTACCATAATATTGTAGGTATAGTAGGAATTCTAACACCGTTCAGCGAATTTTTTTTTTAATTATAAAGGTTTTGCTTATTTCATGAATATAGGCCTATAATAAGTCAGATTCCTGCTTGGTATGTGAGTTCTGCTAATCGCACTGGATGACATTTTTGGATTTCTTTCCTAAAGATTTTTTTAAAATTTGACATTAGT
The DNA here is from genome assembly GCA_036873155.1 of Biomphalaria sudanica. Classification (NCBI taxonomy): domain Eukaryota; kingdom Metazoa; phylum Mollusca; class Gastropoda; family Planorbidae; genus Biomphalaria; species Biomphalaria sudanica. The sequence continues at coordinate 10,757 of JAZGLO010000312.1, forward strand.
GTAATATACAAACAAGCTAAGTGTCATACTTTAATATAACAAAAACCATGTTAACCTCTAAAGCTCTATTACGCTGAATGACGACAATAACTCCACACACAGTAACGATCAAGACACGGAACAAATAATTGCATCAATTTTTAGTCTATCATCGTTTCATTTTTGTTTTTAATTTCAAAGTAATATCCATAGACATATATATATATATAGACTGGACGATAAAGAACAAATTATTATGGGAAACATTTGGGACAAGATAAGTTTGTATGAGTTATACAGCAGTTATGAGCAGTGTAAAATTAAAAGTATTTATAGTTTGTTTTTTCAGCCATAACCTATATAATTGATAGAACCCCTTCTGTAAAATGTTTTGTTGTTTGTTTTACATGTTTCGGATGTTCCTTCAGAGTTGAAGATAATTACTTCCTAGTCCAAACCTCCCGCAGGACGACGGGGGATGGGAGCGGGCCAGGGTTTGAAACCGGGGCCATCGATAAATCTGAACGACAGTCCAGCCTGCAAACCGTCGACCAGGCAGCCATCTGTATTATTATATCTCTAATCGTGCCTACCAAATCTATGTCAGGCGAGAATTCTGATTATCTTTTGTTATAAAATGTTTTCATTTTAGCTTATTTGGGTCTTCTGCTGAAAAAAATCCGTTAATAGATGTATTCAGCTTTAACTCGAATTTTGCCTATGACATCACACTAAATGCAAAACCGGGCTAGTAGGCTACTAAATAAGATTATAATAACAAAATTACTAGCACACAATTATTGGATGACTGGTTCTTAGAGACAGTGGAGTTCAGTAACCAACATAAGAAGTATCATAAATAAAAAACTGCGTCAAAGCAATAATAAACTAAGCAAGAGTCTACTCCATATATTTCAAAAGATTTGTCAGCAAAAAAAAAGGCTTTTTTTTCACCTGAGAATGCTGACCATGTCCTTCAAAGCAACTACATGGAGAACTTCTAATCTGAAAACCACTGCGCAGTTCATCTCAGATATAGGATTACTGATCTGAACTATCCAACATGTTTTTAGAGCGAAGAAGAAAAGCACTTTTTTTAATTTTTAAAATCCTTCACATCTGCTGACCAGACACTATTAGTAGCAGACATGCTAAAATGCAACAGTCCTATTCAAGTATATAAGCCTACATTACAATCTCTTTAATGTAATTGTGTAATATTTTGCCCTTAGTGATTTATGTCTATGGTAATATCTTAAAAACCTTTTTTGAAAATAAAAGTGTGCCTCTTAATAAACACACATAAACAAGCCAAAATGTTTATTAAAGAAAATAATGTGAAAAACAAACACACATCTACATTTAGTACGTGAAAAATATTTCTTAACACAAACACTCATGCAAAACATAGATATGAATAATTCTTTAAAAGAGATTATAAGATTAATGCAATACATAAATATATACATATTCCGTGTTTATGTTTTCTACTTACGACTGTGAGAAATACACAATGCACTAATTAAACATAAGTAAATTAATAGAATACACATCATAATATCCAGTGAGAAATATACAAAAAGTAATTAAGTGGAACTTGTGATTAAGTTCGGCTTACACTGTCAGGTTTAGGATTTATTTGGGTTGTTAACTAGCTGTATACTATTAAGGTCCCGGGGTTCAACCTGACAAGAACATCACTCACACACAGTCGTACATACAGTAACCAACTAGGTGAATAGTTTAAATAACAACAAAATAAATGAATTTAATTGTGTGAAACTGATATATGTGTATGTACAATGAGGATGATAAAATAGACAATATATATATTGGATATATATATATATAATAGGTATATATAAAGATATTATTCACTAATTAATTTAAGCACCTTTGCTTTTGTCACCCTAGTTACATAGTCCACCAGACTCTGACCGACTGGCGTCACAAAAACTGCCAACCTCGGTAATAGTAAAGTTAGACCTCAGATGATCGCCAATTTGACAATGACACTGAAAAAAAACTGAGACGGCCAGCGATGCCCACAACTCCAACACTGGCACCCTATAAACGAAATAAACAATACTCTCAACTTCTACACTAAAAAATAGAAATAGTGACAACCTCATACAACATACAATAAAAGATATCACAAACGAATAACTCACCCTAAACAGGGGTCTCAAAAATCCTACTGAATAATAGTCCGAGAAACTAGTACAGACAAAGAACGTTTTACGGGCCAACACACCGTCCGTTTCAACCAAAGAGGGTGAACTGCCTCATGACAAAAAAAAGACCAATAGATGTCACCGGACTTTGTGACGTAGCAAAACAATTCAAAACAAAAAAAATACAAGACACTCTCGCCCCGTACAAGTACTACGACTAGAGGAAATAAAAAAAAGAAAACAGGAGAAAGAAAAAGACACTTGTCTATACTACGCGACATCCCCCCTCCTCGACGAACTGGAAATTTTGAAAGAAATTTCAGTAATCAAAAATCCTTTCGAAGACAAAACTTTGTAGAAAGAACAAGGAAGAACAAAACGATTATAAGTGCATCTATGTCACATTTCGAAATGCAAAAATGGAAGAACAAAAAATGATGGGGAGTCACCCAATAGTGAACCAAGGAGACACAATACACGTCACGATAAAAATCCAATAACAATGAAAAGTTGGTTGACTTTTAGGTGACCCATATCAACTTGGGCCAAGAACCAAGTATTTACAAATACAACATTAATATAATATACCAAATAATAATCATGGTAAAAAAAATATACATTATATTCTTGAAATTCGAATCATTTGCATAATATAAAACACAAGTTCAAATGTTATAATACATAGAAACATAATATAAATGGCGGATGAAAGTCTATATCAATCTTGACAAAGATCAGCCAGCAGATTGTTCTCTCCCTTTACGTGGGCAACGTCAAAGGAGTAGTCTTGTAGCATCAATGCCCATCTTGTGATGCGTGCGTTTGTAAAGTTTGTGCTCCTTAGATACGATAAGGCCTTGTGATCAGTCAGCAGGTGAAATCTTTTACCTGCTAAATACCTGTCCAGTTTCTTAACAGAATATACTATGGCTAATCCTTCCCGTTCAATAATAGAGTACTTCTGCTCCCGAGGCAACAACTTACGGCTTACGTACTTTATGGGATGTAACACACCTTTGATACACTGACAGAGAATACCAGAAATTCCTTTATCTGAAGCATCGGTCTGAAGAAAAAAAAGACAGAGAAGGGTCAGGTAAACGAAGAATAGGATACTTACTCAGACAAGTCTGCACTCTATTCAATGCCTCCGCACACTCATAGTTCCAGTCCACTCTTATAGACTTGCCCGACGTAGTAACTCTGTAAAGGGGAATACTAAATCCGCGTAACTCGGAATAAATTTGTTGTAATAATTTATCAGACCAATCAAACTACGTATTTCTTTCTTTGTAGTGGGTGTTTTAAATTCCATGATCTTTTTTACATTGCTAGGATCAGGTTTGATAACTCCCTGTCCCACATTATGACCCAGAAATTTAACACTAGTGTAGCCAACCTCAAGTTTATCTGGTTTTAGTGTAAAGCCGTTCTCTCTTAGAGCGCAAAAAACATTTCTGACACTTTTCAAGTGTGATTCCCAGTCTTCACTGAAAATACAAATGTCGTCGAAGTAGAACAATACATTTTCTACTCCCCTTAGCATACTCTGAACAACCTTATTAAAATGACTTGGAGCACCGCTCAACCCAAAGGGTAAGTAGTGGAACATATAATGCTCCCCAAGGACTCTAAACGCTGTAAAAGGTTTGCTCGTTTCACTGATCGGGATTTGCCAGTAACCCTTTGTTAGGTCCACCAATGTAAAGTACTTGGCTTTATACAACATGTTAAACAAATCTTCTTGTTCAGGAATTACCTCAGCAGGTATTTCAGTAATATTATTTAATTTTCTAAAATCTATACAAGGGCGGAGTGTGCCATCTTTCTTCTTAATTATAACAACTGGCGCTGCATAAGGGGAGTCCGTTGGCCCTATAATTCCCAATTCTAACATGTTGTCGATTTCTTGCTTCACTTTCTCTTTCATATGAATGGGCACCGCATATGGTTTCAGAGCTATAGGCTTCTTATCAATCAATTTAATTTTAAACTTTTCGACAGTGGCCCTGCCAGGAACATTGGATATAATGTCTCTATACTCTGTTAAAATTTCATTTACTTGCATCTTTTGCATATGGTTCAAATTGGGGTTAATTTTGACCTGTGTGAAGACATCCTCGTGAATCTTCTCTTTCTGCGTACTTTCTAGCGTTGGAATGTTAGGTAACATATCATCATTATATTCATCCTGCTCAGCAAGGTCTTCCTCCCCTACAACTGAAACCATATTAGCTGACAAAAGTTCATTTCTATTTTCATCTGCAACAATTAGGTTATCTCCCTTCTTTACCCTACAATGGTATTTCATAAGTCTGTTTATATGATATATCTTTGTCTTATTCTCTTTCTGGATAACATAATTAAATTTTGAAATCTTGTTTAGAACCTTATACGGGCCCTGCCAAAACACGGACAGCTTACTGTCTCTGTGTGGTTTGAGGACTAAAACACAGTCACCCACATTTATATCACGCCTCGATGAGTATTTGTCATAGTGTTTCTTGTAATTATTTCTGTTTGCCTTACTGTTGAAATTAGCCATAGCAGTCACCTCAGATAATCTGGTCTTCAAATCCAGTAAATAACTGAACACATTCTTGTACCCATTTTCCTCTTCTTTATTTACGAATACTTGCTTTAAGATAGCCAAAGGGCCCCTCATTTGTCTTCCGTAGACAAGCTCAAATGGTGATACACCCGTTGTTTCGTTAGGAACCTCTCGGTAGGCGAACAGTGCTGCATTGACTTTCCGGTCCCAATCACAAGGGCTATCCTGACACACTTTCCTTAGAAAGGATTTTAAAGAAGAATTAAGTCGTTCAACCATCCCATTAGAGCTCGGGTGGTAAATGGTAGAATGCACTGGTTTGACAGAGAAAAAATTACAGACCTGATTGTACAATTCCGAAGTAAACTGTGGGCCTTGATCACTTAAAATTTCAGTCGGTAACCCAATTCTACAAAAAATACTAGTTAGTGCTTCGATAACTGTTTCTGTGTTTATATTTTTCAGAGGTATTGCTTCTGGCCATCTCGTAGCAACATCTACTACTGTTAAAATATACCTATTCTTATTGTCAGTTACCTCCAAAGGCCCAATAATATCTGTTGCAACTTTATAAAACGGAGTGGTAACAACATTCATTCGACCAAGTTCCACTCTGTCACAACGACGTGGCATCCTAGCTTTCTGACAAATATCACACGACCTCACAAACTCTTTTATGTCTCGATCTAAACCTTGCCAGAAAAAATATTTGTAGATTTTACTTTTAGTCTTTCTTAATGACAAATGCCCTGCCAACATACTCTCATGAGCAGTTTTCAACACAATTTCTCTCTTAGCTGAAGGTACAACTAACTGTCTTTCTTCCTCACCAAACTTTCCCCTAAACACTCTGTACAATAGTCTATCAAACACTTTATATTCCACACTTCCATTCTTTTTATTATCTACACAATTGTCCACATGTCGCTCCCATAGATCTTTTAAAGACGGGTCACTCAACTGTTCACATAAAAATTCTTCGCTTGTACCTAACACATCTCGACATTCTTCCAATACTCCACAATCACTAACAGTGCCGCCATCAATCTCATTATTTGTCATTGACCTAGTTACTGCTGAGCAATTAAACTCACAACTCACATTACTGTCAACATTCCCAAGAATTAAATCTGCAACCGGATCTTTAAAGCAAGCTACGACATATTTACCGACAATGTAATCCGACTCAATACTCACACAAGCCAATGGATAATCCCTCACTGTCCCATCAACAAGTTTTAATTTATAAGTACCAGGAATCATATCTTTCTCACCAACTAATGAACTTCTAATTCCTATAACACTCGAACCAGAATCTTTCAGAACAGACACACTCATCCCATTTACTCTCCCCTTTTCAAACTTCAGCTTACCCACAGACTTATCACGTAATGTCTTATCCACATATGAAAATGTTTTTCTCTTACAGGGGGAAAAATACTCATCTCCTTTCCCTAAAGTACAATTTCCACAATTTTGAATATTGTGAGGACCACTCAGTCATCTATAAGCACCTCCTGGGCCTTCATCTCTGTTCTGGTATGCCCCAGTACCACCCGTTCTACTGTGCCTGTTATTGTAAGAATTCTCGTATGTAGCATAACTTTGTCTCCCAACACTATTGTCGCGGATTCTTCGACCGTTACCATCAAACTGCCTTTGGTAGCGACCTTGTGATGCATTTCTACTGGGCCTTTGTGTGTTAGTGGAGATTGTGGGTGTGTTCCTATATCTACCATCAGAAGCAGGACTAGAGTTAAGTTGCGAACGTTGAGGGTATTCTGACGCTTTGTGGCCTCCCCTCTTGCACTTAAAACAAATAATTAAGTTACTCTCAATCCTGGATTTCTATTTCTCACAGGCTCACGACATGCTGCCGCAACATGCACACTTTCTTCTTTACAAATGGACACATCTGACCCCGACTCACAACATGCTGCTGCAACATATACACTTTCTTCCTTACAAATGGACACATCAGAACCAGCTACCTTAAATCCTTCTATAACTTCTAGCATATTATCTACTGTTCTGTGCTTGCTCAAAACTAGTTGCCTGTATACGTCACTCGAAACACTTTCTAAGATCCTATCTTTGATCAACAGATCTTTTAACTCTCCACTGTTTTACCGACTTCGGCCATCTTGCACCAATTGTCTAATGCTGTTCTCAATTCTGTTACATATCTCCTAAAGTCGTTTTGGCTTGGTCTCACGAGATGGAATCTTTTGCGGCAGGTTTCCGCGTTGATATCTGCATGGCGAAGAAGTGCAGTCTTGACTTCTTCATAATTCTCGCTAAGGAACAGACTGTCCCTTAGCATGAAGTTTCTGAGTGCGGTGGTCAGTTTATATGATAAAAGCAAGGACCATTCTTTTCTCTCTATTTTGCACCTTGCTGCAACGGCCTCGAAGTGTGTTAGGTAAGCTAGGAGGTCGTCGTCATCTTTCATTCCCTGGAAACTCTTGTCAAGCCTGTCTAAGATATTCTTGTATCGCACATCCCCTGACTGTCCTGCCGCCCCGCCTGCCTCTGGCGCAGACTTTTCTTTCAGCCTAGTCAGTTCCAATTCCTCTTTCCTCTTGATCGTCTCCTTGGCATCTCTTTCCTTCCATCTTTCGTGCTCCTCGCGTTTGGCCTTCTCATCACGTTCAAATCTCGCTTGTTCCTCTTTCTTCCTAGCCTCTTCTTCTACCTTCGCCTCTTTCTTCAACTTCTCCTGCCGCTCAAACCTAGCCTCTTCCTCTACCTTCGCTTCTTCCCTATCTCTATCATATTCATCTTTGCGTTCCTTCACATATTTCTCTAACCTTTCCCCTTCGTAGCCCATAGCACGGCCATCACTAATAAACTGTGACCTTACCGTTAACCTGGTTTCCATGGTCTAAGTGCCTTACTGTGTTCAGCTAAATCAACTAATACTATTATTATTATTAATATGATATACTATAATATACAGACATAAGATGTAAACTACAACTTAGAGTGTGTCGTATAGCAAAGAAAGAGAAAACCTATCTGAGCAGTATCCAACGTCGGAGAGAAGACGCCTCACTCCAGGTCGATGCGTAGAAAGATAGCTGCTACACAGTCTTCCAACACAACAATACAGGAAGGATGGCCTCTAACACCGGTATCAACGGTCAATCCCCACACACTTGTCTGTTGTCGGGAGCGAGAAGACACTCGTCACTCGGTCATAAGTGAAGCACAAAATTACATGAAAGATAAAAATTAAATAAATGAATATAAATCACAATATCAACACCTAGAGTCATATGATGAGTTCAAAATCATAAATGATGAATTTAGCATTGGTACAATCCTCAATATCAACAATCAACACGTATACAAATATAGTGGTGAATTCGAATAACAATGTTTCAAAACAATTATGAGAAGTACACAAACAATTTTTTTTTTCTTCAGCAATTTGTACCCAGAAACATCAAATATAAATGAAATAAAGGGGTATTAGGCAGTATATATATTTTTTTTGTATTATTTTATAAGATAAGACGAGATCAGAAATTAATCTATGACCTAGTAGTCACAGCCGGACTCCGAGCCCCCATTTGTCAGGTTTAGGATTTATTTGGGTTGTTAACTAGCTGTATACTATTAAGGTCCCGGGGTTCAACCTGACAAGAACATCACTCACACACAGTCGTACATACAGTAACCAACTAGGTGAATAGTTTAAATAACAACAAAATAAATGAATTTAATTGTGTGAAACTGATATATGTGTATGTACAATGAGGATGATAAAATAGACAATATATATATTGGATATATATATATATATAATAGGTATATATAAAGATATTATTCACTAATTAATTTAAGCACCTTTGCTTTTGTCACCCTAGTTACATAGTCCACCAGACTCTGACCGACTGGCGTCACAAAAACTGCCAACCTCGGTAATAGTAAAGTTAGACCTCAGATGATCGCCAATTTGACAATGACACTGAAAAAAAACTGAGACGGCCAGCGATGCCCACAACTCCAACACTGGCACCCTATAAACGAAATAAACAATACTCTCAACTTCTACACTAAAAAATAGAAATAGTGACAACCTCATACAACATACAATAAAAGATATCACAAACGAATAACTCACCTAAACAGGGGTCTCAAAAATCCTACTGAATAATAAGTCCGAGAAACTAGTACAGACAAAGAACGTTTTACGGCCAACACACCGTCCGTTTCAACCAAAGAGGGTGAACTGCCTCATGACAAAAAAAAGACCAATAGATGTCACCGGACTTTGTGACGTAGCAAAACAATTCAAAACAAAAAAAATACAAGACACTCTCGCCCCGTACAAGTACTACGACTAGAGGAAATAAAAAAAAGAAAACAGGAGAAAGAAAAAGACACTTGTCTATACTACGCGACACCACCAGGTATTCCTCTAGGAGTAAGAATAAATGATATAGTCCAGACTCGATTGCTCAGATAGAATGAGAAATGAGAGAGTGTACCTTATATAGGCCGGGAGATATGGGCGGAAACAGGAAATGTCCTAGGGTAGGAATTATCTTACACGTGGGTAAATCCGACAAGAGTCGCACCTTGGAGTGTCACGAGGCGTGTTGACCCGAGTAATCTCTTTGATCAAAGAGGGACGTGGGAAAAGGAGGGGGAGGGGGAAGAAAGAGCCCTATTTTGGAGAGACACTCCCGTCCACAGATAGCGCAGGTTAATGTGGCTTTTGCTTCGATGGTAGAGGAGCTGGCCGTTTTTCGGATTGTAAGTTTTTCTTCCTAAGCTGAGACCCATGTACTTTCACTGTCCATAGCTGGAGAGTCTAACTCTTATGTCTACGTTAACTGACCTGGTTGAATGTTCCCATCCCATTCCTCTGTGTATTCATTATAAAAGAACTCGAGAAGAGGACCCAGGTATCGCCTACAAAAAAACACATCAGAATTGAGGAGATTCGGAACAGGATCACAATGGCTATTGGGCCCCACGATGACCTGCTGATCCCTGTAAAAAAAAGGACTCTCAAACGTTTTTGGCTATATCACAAAGTCCTCAGGGCTTGCAAAAATCAGGGAACAGTTCCAGGAAAAAGAAGAGGCAGACAGAGACATCAAAGAGTGGACAAACTTGTTATTGGAAGACATTTTACTTAAGGCAAACGGCAGAAAAATGGAGGAAAACTGTTGACAGATCATGTGTGGTGCCCCAACGGTGCAACAGACCAAGGGATAGGTGAAGGTGAAGGAGCCTGTAGATGTCGATGGGTTGTTTCTATGTGCTTATGTCAAGAGAATGCATATAAATCAGCAGCCTCGTAGATAGCTGTTCACAACGAGGTGTATTACTCTGGGCCGATTGGTTCTTTTGTTGCTGTCCCTAGAGATATTATGATTCTGTTAAGTACTGTTTAGGGACATGGTTGGTGTTGTTATTGTCGTGGTTTGTAATAAACATGTTTACAGCTTGCCCAGAACATCTTGGTGCATATATTTCGTGAGCAAGAGGGAAATGCGCATAATAATAAAATAGAGCGTTCATTGGAGGTTTTTTTTATAATAAAGTTTAAGCACTTCTACTCTTTCTTGAGTTTTCTATTTCTAGTGGCCCCTGAAAAGGAAAATCCACCCTCAGTTTTGTGTGGACTGACTGCCCGTTCCTCGGTCCGACCGTTTGTCGTTTAAAAAAACTAGGATTTTATTGGATGTGTCCCATTTCGTAATATTTCGCTTATGGCGGGAGTGGGGAAAATATCCCCCCAACCTCTCCTTGAAAAAAATTCCTGGCTACGCCCATGTTATACTTATAGTGATTTGCTAATGGTATTACTCTAGTCCAGTGTTTCCCAAACTGTGTTCTGCGAGACCTGAATAGGTGTTCCACAAAATTTTAATAATTAACTAGTAGGCCACCACGTGAATTCATCTCTCTTTAAAAAATAAGGAAAGTATTTGACTAATGACTCAGAATGTGCGAAGTGGTCCGTTAAAAAAAAGTTTGGGAAACACTGACCTTGACCATTAATAAAGATTTCTCACTATGGTGAAAACTAAAACCATGAAGTCCCCACTTTGTATCTTTAATGACGTTTTTAGATTTTCGCCTCACCACTTTCGTCAATCAATCTCGTCGATGTCCAACCAGGCGGAAAAAGAAAGTCAAAAACCCCGATAGGTATTAAATGACCCCCATTTTAGACGTAGAAAGTGCTATTTTTAGATACCAGCCTCTCTCTCCCCTGTGGAACGGCTTGAGGAAGTTTCAGGACATAACAGGTCCCTAATGAATCAACACCCAAAAGCCTCGGACTCAATTAAGTCTCCCAATGTAGTTTACACGGACACGGTTTGCTTCTTAGTCTGTCCATGTTTCACGCATGCATGTTTACAAGAGAGAACCGCCATAAAACCAGGAAAACATCTCAAGGCCAACTGCACTAGCATGTGCTTAGGAGGGGATCAACTTACAGTAGATACCAACTATTCTTAAATGTATTTATCTCTAATATATTGTTATAAACCTGGTGGTGGCACAAATGAGGGTAGTGGTGTGTGTGTAGTCAGCCGACGCAAATCGCCCCAGGCCAGCGCTAGACGAGCGGTCAACCGTCACGAGCTACGACGGTCAGCCGAGACGAGTGTCAACAGGACGGTTCGGGAAGGATCGCCGTTGTGAACAGATCTCAGGAGCGTCACGAGGGATGTAGTCATGTGACGAAGCTAGAAACGTCGAGCGGCGTTCTGTCCGGTTCGAGAAGGCCAGTAGGGACCCTATATAAGAGCGGAGGTGTCGCAGTCAAGACGGTTCAGAAAGGAGGTTCAGGACAGGAGTTCAGAACACGGTCGACTACAGCACAGTTCAGCGGTGTGGTTCGGTACGGAGCATTACGACGGTTCAGTGCGGAGTACTATCTAGTACACTTGAGACAAACGGCGTCATGATCTTGGTCTGCGATCGAGTCCAACACAACGAGCCTAGTGTGTGAAGTCAGTTCCGAACTGTTGAACCCAGTGCAAGCCCGGAACGAGACGGAGAGGCCAGTGCAAGAGTTGATACGGCGGTACGGTGCTATCGGAGAGATATTTGTACAGTCTTGTGTTACGTGCTGCCAATTGTACAGTATTGGCTGTTATTTATTCAACTATTAAAGTGTTACGTTACTTTGGAGCCCTGAGTTGTCAAGTTCTTTAAGTTGGTGGTGTATGGTGCAGTTTGCAGAGAGTCTGGATAGTGAGATTCGTAACAATATAGAGCAAAAAGAGAGGCGAATGTTTATATGTATGTATGTATGTATGTATGTATGTATGTTTCGCAAAGAAATTAAAACCGTTTGACCAATCTTGATAAAACTTGACATAAATGTTCCTTAGATTATAGCGAGGACCGTAGTGTGTGTTTATTGTCCCTGCCACCATTGGCAGGCCCTAAAAGAAACACTAAATTTATCTCTTAAAAAGCGAATTTTTTTAACAAATAGAATTAACCCGTTTTTACAGTATTTTATATTTGATATGACTTTTATTTTAATGACAAAATCTAAAATTAGTAAATGGAACATTCGCGATGTCTGACATAAATCTAAATCCAATCCACTAAATCAGTAATATACAAACGAAGACCCGCAAGCCGCGGGTCTTATCTGACTGTTGAAGAGAGAAGGTTATCAATAAAAATAGTTCATGATTATTTCCGCTATTCATTGTAATATACCCGTCATAGTTCATAATTAGAAATCCACCGTCGCCAATGTAAGAGCATAAGGCGAGTAGTCAGATCAGTTTCTAATGTTAATCACAAAGAATCAAAATCTCAGATTTATAAATACACTGGTTATTCCTTAATTGTTTATAGTTCAATAACAGACTTGCTATATTTAGAATAAGAATTAAAAATGGATGATAATAACTGCGAATTAATAATAGTTAAAGTATCGCTTTTAGAACCCAGTGTCAAGGTAGGTAAGTCTATCATGTCGAGTTAGCACTGTTTTATAGACAGTCATACATTATCGTTGTCACCAAAGCTGTTACATACAATCAAAAGTACTGTTAAAATTGGAGAGAATCTACTTCATTATAAACAGATCACGTGACGCAAGTGTGACTAAATAATGTGCGTAACTTGATAACACATTCTTACATTCTTAGTAGATGTTGTGCCTTTCAGAAACTCTCTCTCTCTCTCACTCTCTCTCTATCTCTCTCTATCTATCTTTCTCTCTTCTTTACTTACTTTCTGTTGCTCTTTTTATTAGAAACTCTCTTTTACCTCTCTTTCTTTGTCACTTTTTTACGCATTCTGTCTGTATGTCTGTCTGGCCAAAAGTTTGTACACGTTGTTTCTTCGGATGAAACAAACGTCTATACATACATGCAAACAATAATTTCTTTTAATTGACAACACAAGAATCAATTTAAAAAAAACCTTGCCTATTAGTTTATTAATTAACCATTATTTTGCTTGGTTTCTCAAACAAGGGATAGAAATCGTACTTGACTGAAGTGGTGGTATGAGCTGAATTAGTCCTCTTTATTTTAGTTCGCTGTATGAGTGAAACAATAGTAGAAACAATAGATAGCTAGACAATCTTCCATGTTCATAGACTCTAGTAGAGTGGTGACCCCGATGGCTTGAGAAGGCCTTAACCCACAAGTTGGAATTCAAGTTGTTTCTTTTCAAAACAAAACAACATCACGTAAAAAGCGATCACCCAGATACTCCGTTCTTTCTACCCCCTTCACAACTGGTCCAGACAAGAGATAGGATCATAGAGTATTAAGAAAACTAAAAGCTTTAAATTGCGCTAAACAAAAACAATTGGTAAGAAAATATATCTAATTGCGCTTTTTTTTTTGTCTAGATCTATTATAAATTTAATTACATGACTGATCCAAACGAATTGATACACTTAATATAAGCTTTGTAATTTAAAAAAAGTATTTATTGTATTTAGCTTGTTCATTCTTTGCTCTTTCTTTCTCTTTTCGTTCGCTGCTTCTCTCTCTCTCTCTCTCTCTTCTTTATCTCTGACAATAAAACAAACTCTTATTCGAACATCAAAAACTTTTGTTTTTATTCCATCATAAAAAAAATCAAAAAAATCTCGAGCATTGAAAAAAAAAAAGGCAAAACAAAAAAACAACAACAAAACAAAACAAAAACACCAGCAAAATAAACAAGAAATTTTCAAGAGTGCAAAAACAACAATGGCACACCTTCTTCTCGTCCACACACACGTATACACATATCGAGCTGGGTTGTCTAGACTTTAGACCAATTGTCTACCTAGCCTAGATCTTATCCTTGTCTAGAAAGTCTACTACACTAAGCCAGGAATCTTTTCACAGCGTCTTAGTTCAGTTATCAAGCGCACTTGCAAGAAGCCACCTACATCCGGTTGTTAAACACACGCCCCGCTACCGTTCAGGAAAGTTAATGAAGCATGAAAAAAAAACAAACACCAAAAAAAGCAAACAAAACTTAGGTGTGACATAAATCAGTAAAAGATGTATTTTTGATGTATTTACATCTTCTATTAGACATTTTTTATCTATGACGAATACTATTTTTGCTTAAAAAAATTTGATGTACCGAATATACGTGTGGTGGCACAAATAAATATTAATATTGAGGTATTGTAGAGGTAATGTAAGACAATGGTGCTACTAAAAAACATTTAATATGGCAATGAACTAATGGTAATAGAGCCGATACCAAGATTTACAGTTACTCTTGAGATATTAATTTGAAAACAGTATTTAGACTGATTGACATTGTTATTTAAAAAAAAATCAATTTAGCGTCCTTGACATTGCTGATTGCTAATATATTTAGCCTTGACATTGCTTATGTTATCTATTTAGCGTCCTCGACATTGCTTACTTTATCTATTTCTTTCAAAATCTAAGTTTTTATTTTTAATATCGCTCAAGCATTTCCGTATATCGCTTTCCCTTCTTTTTATACGTTTAAGTTTCCATTTGCTTAAAGGGAGGTAAACCGAATTTCAGACATGGAAGATCTAAATAAAGACGGAGTTACTGTTATTAACAATTAATCTCCCAAATCACCAAATGGATCATTTGGCTGTCTTCATTCCAATCGAATCAAAAAGTGCTTCAATGTAAAAAGTACGTGAGTACCTAAGGAAAAAGTCTATTTCCTAACAATCTATATATTAAAAATCTAATATCACGTGATTGACAACAGCTGTCTTTTTCGTCGTTTATAAGTCATCGCAAACTTTGATTGGCTTTTTTAAATTAGCCAATTAACTTTGAGCACAATAGATCTTTTCAAATCAAACTCCTTGAAAAGAAGATTATGCAAAATTCATTTTACCGTTTTAATACCGGATTTTTGTTTCTTTTCTGTTTTTTTTTTCTGTCACTGTCAATCTTATATGGACATACAGGATGAATGATCTCTAAAAACTGATATTTTCCAAAACATAAAATGCCAGAAATGATTTTGAACAGACCATTGGCGTAATCGAATATTGGACAAAGTGACCTTTTGACCTCTAGAATGTTTCTAGCTTTCAATGTTTCTTACATTTCGTCACGATCATTCTTTGTGTAAGCGCATGTACTCAGTTGTAGATAGTTTTTCATATTTTATCAAACAGCTTTTAGCTACCATTGGAACACATTTTTTGTTATTTCAGTGTAAATTTTTTTTTCTCATAGAATTAAGTAACATCCGTGTCAATGACACCCGAAATTCTTTGTGAAAGTCACTTTGTCCCTATCATATTGAAGTGCTAATTACTAAGTGCTAATTACTAAGTGCTAAAAAAATGTTAAAATAGATCTTGTGTTAAAAAAAGGTCATTTACCCAATTTTAAAGCAGTCTTTAAAATAGAAGATAAAAATGTTACTATAGACTGCACAGAACTTAAGAGCCCAAGTCTCATTGTAATTGAAAGAAACAAATCGCTCATAACTGAAACGTGACAAATGGGATTAACCTAACTGCAGCAGAAAAAGAAAATAAATAATCGAATTTGTTATTTTAATACTAGGCAGCTAAAGTAGGAATTTTTCGATATAGATTTGCACTATTGAGGGTTTCTTTGTGAAAACTTTGAGAAACGCCATACATATCATCTTATAAATATATTTTCTATACACGCAAACAAAACACACCCGAACACGCAAACAAAACAGCAACAGATTAACCAATTCATATCGATGTTATCTTTCTCAACAAGTGCTATATCTGATTAACATTAAAACTGCACAGACACAGCTACCATGCTAAACAAATATTGCCTGTTCAATAACAATTGTCAAACCTCAAAGCAGACATTATATTAATGTAAAGATAATCTAGTGAAATGTTGCATGCCTGTGTATGTTTTTTCCCAATGTATTTATGTCTTATTGCATTTGAAAGTCTGTTTTCTGACTTGTGTTTCGTCTCTCGATTTTGTCTTGTTCTTATGAATTGCACAAAATCATTGGCTCTAATTGTTACATTTATATGTGTATTTATGTTTATGTATGTTGTGTGTGTGTTTGTTTGTTTTCATGTAGTCTCCCTTGTTCTACTGTCAGTATGTTCACGTGTTCACGGTTTACTCTTAAGTGTGTCAGTATTGTGTATTCACTGTGTATTAGTCTCTGCTGGTTGTTCTCTCCTTGTTTTCACGTTAATAAAAATGGAGTGTAACTTTTAAACATCAGTATTGTTAGTGTGTATAGTGATAATATAACACTAATAAATATAGAAGTTGTCTCCACTGTAATATGTCGTGTCATATATTGCTTAGTTGTTACTTGTGATACATGTGTGGTTCTGTGTACTGAGAAGCTTGAGTTGTACGTAATATCACAACAAAGATTAAACGCATTGAGAAACGCGTGCATCAGCAGACAACACATTTAATAAATGAAAAACTGTCATGGAATCCACATATTGATGAAACTATAAAAAAATCCAACAAAGCATTAGGGTTTATTAAAAGAAATTTTTATAAATCAAATAAGAACATAAAACTAAAATGTTATTTAACCTTGGTTAGGCCAATAATAGAATATGCATCCACCGTCTGGGACCCCTCAACTCAAGAAAACATTAAGAAATTGGAACAAACACAAAATAGAGCAGTGAGATTCATAACAAACGAATATTCACATTTGACTAGGGTAACACCATTAGTAAAATCACTAAATTTAGAAAGCCTTCAGGACTGAAGACTCAAAAGTAAAGTAGCAATTATACATAAAACACTGAACCATAATCTTCGAATACAAAAACAAAATTTAATAAAATACTCTGAAAGACACAAAAATAAAGGCACATTCCTCGTCCCATATGCTAGGACAAATTTGTACAAATACTCCTTCTTCCCTAGTGCTATTAGAGCATGGAATGGGTTGCCTGAGCTAGCCAGAAAAGCCAGTGACTTGGCAGAATTTAAGTCATTGGTTAATATGCATGACTAAATGCATGACGCGTAGGACGTAATCATCTTCTTTTTTGAAGTAACGTCTGTATTATATAAGATAAGATAAGATAGATAGTCCAGTTATAAGCCGGTAGACATACATTGTACATAATTAAACTTAGCATCAAGAATGACATTTTAGAAAAGAAACTATATAAGGAGCTCCCTGATCTGGAAACCACTGCGCATTTCATCTCATGTATTGGTCTACTCATCTGAACACTCCAACATAACAATGAGAACGAGGAAGAAGAAGAAGAATTTCCATAGTCTGAACAATCGAGTAGTAAATATCCAATACTTAATAAGAAATAGTTTCACTAGAAACATAGGTCCTTGTCCTCACAGGACTAAACTAAAACTGACCATACCTCGTGGTTTTCATTCAGACTGAGAGTTGGTTTTTTTTGTTGCTATAAGCACGATTATAATCATTGACAATCAATCATAACATACCACAATGCGCCATCTCCAATGTAAAAAGATTTTTGCTTTATAAAGAACTAGTAGACGCCGCTAATTAGTGACGGGTGAACAGTTCCTTAAAGAGAAACAGTTGTCCACTGCTCGCCACCACAAACACCGGAAGTAGTCCTGTAGGCAGCGTAGTGTCGAGCAGAGTGTAGGACTGTGTTTCCGTGAGTAAGAACAACGAACAGGGCGTCGCCATAGTTATCCCAATGTTCGCAAACAAAGCGTACAGCCATCTTGCGAAGTTCGAGAGCAACAGTTTCGTCGATGACATTTTTCCAGAACTATGCGACTGATAGAAATTAAACAGTTCCATGGTGCAGGAATGTAGAGTACACTGATAGACCTGTTGACTCCACGAAATGATGTATGTGAAGCGGTGGCCATGGTTATGAATTACAGGCAATACGAAGGGGCAAAATAACAAAACAAAGCTACAGAAAAAAAAAATGAAACTATTTTAATGACACCATATAGAGACGTGTGTAAACAAACAAAGATACACATATAAATGTCGTCAAATATAGAATGTAAAGAGAAAAGTGCTCTCTGTCGCCGCGAAAGTTACGTGGGGTAACTATAGTCCGACTTGCAGAAAAAACGAGCTATCTTTCCATGACTTCTGCGTGATGTTCCTCATGGTTTGGCGACGAGGAGAATTATATATATATATATATATATATATATATATATATATATATATATATATATATATATATATATATATATATATATACAGATACGTTTTCTTAGGTGACTAACACAATTAATGAAATTACTAAACTTAGATACATTTCAGGACATAAGTTTTAAAAAAGTAAAGTACAATATACACCAAACACTGAATTGTAAATCATAATACAATAAAACAAAACAGAATAAATACTTAGAAAGACTCAAAGATAAAGACACATTTTTAAAAAGCTTATATCAACTCACTCTATCTGACTGTCTGGTAAAAAGTATGTACACGTTATTTCTCCTACATACCGTTTGATTGTCTAAGAGCTGAGCTAAAGGCTCTTCGAGCTCTGAGTTAAAATAAACCTATTTGAGCGTCAATCAGTAAAAAAAAAAAAACCTATATGAACACACAGTTCTGTCTGGAAGAGATCCAAGTCTATGTAAAGCACTGCTATTTCCGATGCATCTGGCCCCCAACGCATGGGCTAGACACGGCCGAAGGCCGAGTGCAACGGCAACCTCCGTCATTTTCCTATGTTGTAACAAGCTAACCGTGGAGGGCTCGCCATTAGTGTAGCGGCCCCATGAGGAACGGCGCATGGATTTTTGACAGGGTAGTGAGAGCTCTCTTTCAACTCCGTCCGTGTAATGGGTGTCCACTCTCGTGTACCCTTGGACACTCCCACGGGAGTTTTGTTTGGCCATTCATTTAGCCTAGTTACCCCCTCAAGTAACCGTTTCCAACCGGGTGCCACGATGAGGCAGAACAGCGCTACACCCAATCTCGGATCAAGCTGAAATTTTGCACAATCATTTCTTTTATCTGACTACACAAGAATAAGTAAAAAAAAACAAAAACAACTAATTAATTAATAAACTATTGGTAATAAATTATTTTGCTTGATATCGGACAAGGGAAAGAAACAACACTTGACTGATATTATGGTGTAAGTTGAATTAGTTCCCTTTGTACTATGTAAAGAGAAAGCTTTAAAGTTTGAAACTAACAATGCCATGGTTTTCTATATATCAGCTCATATTAACTGAGACAGAGGTCACTTGTTCTGCCATGGTTTCCTATATATCAACTTTCGCTAAACTGAGACACAACTCATTTATTTGACAAAGTGTGCGTGTTTCTGTCGAATATTTTAAACGAAGACATAATGCGTATGTTCCACTTTGAATTTTCCATCTCTAAAACGTTTCTCCTTTGCTTCCTTCAATGACCAGCACGTTACACAACAGATCAATTCTCAAAATTGCGAGAATCATTTTCTCGTTTCACGTTTAATCGATAGTGCTGACCATTTCCTGGTTCTGTCTCCTGGATACATATTGAACTTAATGGGATTTTTTTTTTGTTTTGGTTTATCCGTGTCATTACTTATCATTTGTGTTCGACTGTTGAAAAGGTTGATTTTCTATCTAATTGTTTTTCTTTAAAGCATTTCTTTTTTTTTTTCATTCAGTGTCTCTAGCCCTGGCGATTGGTTGTGAATGATGCAAGATAAACGGTATTGTCGTCAGCGGTCTTAGATAAAACAGACGATTCCAGAAAGTCAGACTGAAAAGAACTGTTATTGTAATGAGTTAGAATTTGTAGATTTTGTTCAGATTTTATATTATAACCAAAATCTACTATATTTATTTCATGTAATCTAAAGTTGAATTTTATATATTGCAATACAAGTTATATTTAGTTCTGTTCACAAGTTACTCAAGTATTGCAGGATTTATAATACGCCTACAGCGGTTTAGTTGCCTACCATTGGTTTGGTGCTACAATTCAACGATCGTCTACATTATTGCGGCATATGTTTTTGTTCAAAATCAAGTCTCTTACATCTTTAGTTGTTCATTGTGTCCAAACTTTGGACAGTGCTTTATCCACCTATATCTCTGTGAACGGAAAGGTGATGACAAACATTTGTCGGAGGGCACTAACTTATGACCAGGACAATTAGCAAACAAAGAAGTTTGAATGAATTAGACCTTACGATAGTGAAATGAACGATTGAAGAAATTGGAAAATTGACCTTGGGTGGGATGAGAGACCAGTTAGACCTCTCAGGGCTAGTCTATAATTTCGACATATTTTTTAACCCCCTCTTCTCTCTATAACCTTGGTATTTCGTGCTGTCTTATGACATGTTACATGTGATAAAGTAAAAAAAAAAAGTTTACCTTTCAGATGGTCAACTTTTTCTGTGGCAAAAAGGGTGTCATGAGGCCAGCTCAACGACCTTTAATTTTTCTGTGGCCAAGAGGGTGTCATGAGGCCAGCCCAACGACCTTTACTTTTTCTGTGGCCAAGAGGGTGTCATGAGGCCAGCTCAACGACCTTTACTTTGTCTGTGGCCAAGAGGGTGTCATGAGGCCAGCTCAACGACCTTTACTTTTTCTGTGGCCAAGAGGGTGTCATGAGGCCAGCTCAACGACCTTTACTTTTTCTGTGGCCAAGCCAAGAGGGTGTCATGAGGCCAGCTCAACGACCTTTACTTTTTCTGTGGCCAAGAGGGTGTCATGAGGCCAGCTCAATGACCTTTACTTTTTCTGTGGCCAAGAGGGTGTCATGAGGCCAGCTCAACGAACTTTACTTTGTCTGTGGCCAAGAGGGTGTCATGAGGCCAGCTCAACGACCTTTACTTTTTCTGTGACCAAGAGGGTGTCATGACGCCAGCTCAACGACCTTTACTTTTTCTGTGGCCAAGAGGGTGTCATGAGGCCAGCTCAACGACCTTTACTTTTTCTGTGGCCAAGAGGGTGTCATGACGCCAGCTCAACGACCTTTACTTTTTCTGTGGCCAAGAGGGTGTCATGAGGCCAGCTCAACGACCTTTACTTTACTTTTCCACAGATACCCGTCAGAGCTGGATGAACTCAAAGACGTCCTGAAAATTCCGAAATTCAAAATCCTAGTCTTCACCAGGATTGGAACTTGATACCCTCTGGTTCGGAAGCCAAAGTGCCTGTGGTGTTTATTTAAAACTCATTTCAGCTTTAAAAGCTCCAAACTCCATTGGTCTAAGATTATTTCTGTATGTTTCTGTTTCATAATTCATTTTAGCACTTAAAGCCTTAATCTCCATATGTCTAAAATTATTACTTTTTTTAAAAACATATTCTTGCATGGGCAGCAATTTACTCAATGTGTCATCGTTTTTTTTTGTAGACTCGTCAAAGTCAGTGACATCCAGTGACAAACATTGAGATGACATTATTGTCATTAGCTCATTGTATTTCTCTCTCAAAAGAAAGTAAATAAGTAGTTGCAACAAAAAAAAAAGAAACAAAAAAAAAACCCACTAAACAGGCCACACGGTGATCATTATGGGTGCCTTGGGAACTAAGTAAAGAGACATGAAATATTTTTATTTTGTTAAAACTAATCTTAGTGAAACGTACCGCCCATTGAACACTAAATGCTGGCAAGGCGCCACTCTGGTGTCAGAAGGCTATCACAAAAGCTGGGGACACCACTTCAGTGTATTCTCTCACAGTGATGGGGAGGTTACTATAAGGGAAACCTTTCAGACAGTCTGTCCCAGTAGGAGATCTATTAAGTGAGTGTTCGAAAAACATGCTGGGTTTGGTTCTAAGGTCGACTTTTTGAATTCTTCCTCTTCACGATCCCAGTATAACCCTAAACTGGACACATGCCTTTCTTTGCGCACTCTCTTTCTTCTTTTACTCTCACAGCTCCTGTTTTTTTAGCGGCTACCGTTAGGGGAAAAGCCGTTTTTAGGTTTTGTGTGATCTAACTGTCCGTCCGTACGTCCGTCTGTTTCGTTTAAATCTTAAAATTAGAAACCTAAATAAGCTAATTATAATCTTATTTTACCATGTTTTGTGGCTAGCTAGCTAAATTAAGGTGCATGGCTACTTTTTGTTTTCTGAGAGTGAGCCGTTTAGTTCTGAAAATTAAGTATACTAGCCGTTATGTTCATGTAAATACAACATTTTAAAAACAATACTCGGGAGACGAAGTGTTTTGAAAATTTGCTGATGAATTGGAAATATAGATAGGTATTATACTCTTCTTACGCAGATACATAGTTTTGTGACTTATTTAGAGGCGTTTTAACTGGTTGAAAAGAAGTTTGCTCATTTTTGTTTCGACATTGATGCTCGTACAAGTTGCTACAACTTTTGTAGCTACGGGATGAGTTAAAAAAGACTAATTTAGTTTTAACTCTCAAGTTTTGTAAAAAAATGTTATCACAGAGAAAAAAAAGTCTATTTACTTACGTCTATTTATAGCACATCCAGCACAGAGTAAACATACAAAATAAAAAAAATAAAAACTTTTAAAGGGGAAGAACTCCGCCCTAAAATCGATAAACAACATCATTAATTAATTAATTGATTAATGTTTTATATTGATTCATGCTTTGTTATGTCTAATAAATAATTGTTTAAATCATCAACTTGATCCGAGAATGCATGACGGAGAATTAATTATTTTAGGGGACTAAACCCATCAGATTTAGCCATATCTGTGAATTCTGAAGAATTTGTTTCCCTTGTTAGGTATCAAACAAAATAATGAATTAACACTATTAACAGTAATTAATTGTCTCTTTGGTTACTTTTTCTTTTTAATTGATTCATGTCTAGTCTAGGCCAATGACAAATTGTGCGAAGTTTCAACTTGATCCGAGATTGGGTGTGTGAGAAATAACATGTACACACTTTTTACCACACAAAAAGACAGACTGAATTGATAAAAGCTTTGAAAAAAAAAATCTTCTTGTATAATTATTTTGGTTTTATGATGTACTGTGTGATCCTCTTTTATTCAGTATGAATATCTATTCCGTCATGCTGTATTTTTTTTTTTAAATAATAGAGTTTAACTCTTTCTCTCCTTAATTATTAGTCCACATTCTGACGGAATTTTTCATTTGGCTCATTACTATCTCACTCCTCCTGTTATGATTCAGCTTCAAATGTTTTGTTGTTTGTTATCAGAAAATGTTTTCTTTGGTCTAGACTTAAAGGGGAATGCATGCTCTTTTTATAGAACAGAAAGTCAAGTTTATAAAATTAAACATTTATTTAAATTTAATGAGGTCAAATCAACGACCAAATCCCCTTCGACCGCTAGGAGCTGTTCTCTGACCTCGACCACACGGCCATGTCAACCCCGGTGTGAAGACCGCTGCTCAGCCGTACCGCATGTGTGTGAGGTCCTTCACTCACGCACGTGTGGGTGAGGCCCCCCTCACTCTCGCACGTGTGTGTTTGGGCACAAGCTCGATGATGGATTCGGTCACAAATGAAGAGTGAATCGAAGAGTATTCGTTGTCTTGTTTACTAGCCAGGATAGCGTGCAAAGAATACAGTTTTAAAATATCAAAATATTTGAACTCTTATATCAAGAGGAAGAATCAAAATTTTAGCAAAGGAAGATAAGGACAACTGCAGATGATATTTACTGAACTGTTGTAATATTTACTATGGGAAACACTGCTGAACCGCAACTATTTGTTCGCTTAAAGACATTTCAAGACTGGATTAGACAAATGTAAATTAACAAGTAAACAGTAAGTTTTATTTTTAAGATCATTGTTTTGTTAGTGATTTTGAGCAGCCCCGAAAGTGAAAAAGCCGCAATTAGTATTGTGTGGTCTGTCTGCTGGTCGGTCCGTCACGTTTAGATTTTTTAAAAAAAGGTGAAAAGATATTTAAGAACTGATTTTATATTTTGCAGCTTACCAAGTCTTGCGTAGCGGCTACTTCTATGTAAAAAAAAAAACAACTGTCTCTTTTTTAAAATAAATATGTAAGCATTTTTTCCACAAAATATATCTTTTTTTAAAGCAGTGCTGAACAGCTGAAGAGAACAGCACAATATTTTTTCTTGGACTTGTCTGTAAAAAAGCCTACAGAATGCTGGCTAGAAGAAGAAGAATTAAATAATATAAAAAAACACGTTTCGATCAATAGTAAAACATGGAAGGCTATACTAAATAAACGAGATTATTATTTTATCTATTTTTAAAACACCTATGTGTACAATTGAGCAATGTCCCAGAATAAAGTTATAGCTAAAATGATTTCAAATGTTTTTTTCCTAGCTACAAATTATTTCCAAACTACATTTTTAAAACAGGACTTACTGGTTTGTTTTTCTTTCTCATTGACAACTACCACCCACCCAGACTTACGATCTATAGGCCAGATGATGTAAAGGTCATCTGTTTCTGTGCCTACAAGGGTATCATGTGACTAGCACAACGACCAACATTCTTTTACAGAGGTACCCTTAAGATCCCTAAATACAAAATCCAAGTTTTCACAGAGATTCGAACCCAGGACCCGAGGCTCGAAAGCCAAGCGGTTTACCACTCAGCCACCGCGCCTCCACAATGACTGCTGCAGTCTACTCGAAGCAGACATAATTTCATTTGACTCTTGACGAGAGAGTTACAAGAATGAGAGTTTGGCCATTCATCAAACCCATTGTGCGTATCTCAACCATCGATTATTTAATCAGATAATCAGTTAATCACATCCGCTAGACCAGGCCCACACTGAACCATATCCTCAAAACAATCATCTCATTGAAGACTTATCGAGCATAACAGTGTAATAATAGCAATAACAACGCAAGCCAGCCTAACAATATAGCTACCTCAGAAACACCTTGATATTGCGGAAAGTATTGTAACCTGCCTTTCTACCAGCATTGCTTACCTAATAAAGGACTCAGGAGAACCCGATCAACCCTCGAGTTGGTGTCCAGCGTTATCCGCTTTTCAGAGAACCCGTGAGTCTCCTACTAACCGTTGCCCCGGGGCCCCACAGGGGGGGGGGCTGGACAAAACCCCTTTGTTTATACTTTTACACTTCTCATTCATCAGATTATTCTAACAGTCCCGCTGTACTGTAGATGGGTCCGACAAGTAATCCAACATTTACACACACATACTTTTCCAACAGCACACAGACTATTCCAACAGTACACAGACTATTCCAACAGTACACAGACTATTCCAACAGTACACCGACTATTCCAACAGTACACAGACTTTTACAACAGTACACAAGACTATTACAACAGTACACTGACAATTCCAAAGTTACACAGAGTACATAGTTAAGACTATCGACTACAGTATCCTTTAGGTCAAATTGCAGCAACAGGTCCGCTGAACACCTCAACAACAGCTACATCCGCTATTAAAATGATTTTATGTATCGATCACAATTAAAAATACTATTCTCAGTCTTTCTCGTTCTTATTGAAGAGAATCCAGCTTTAATCACTTTGATAATTTGTGTTTTAAAGATATTTCTTTATAAATAGCTTGAAATGCGGCTAAAGGGGCGGACAAGATTGAAACGTACAGATTGAGTTTGTTTAAATAATTTATTTTCATTAAGATAATTATTATCTGGATCACCCTGACCGTACTGGGTCAAGCTAACCGTCAGCTGAGGTGTAAATGAAATGCTAATCTAATCCAAAAGCCCCCAACACTTTTGGTTCACACAAATATGTTAATGCGAAAAGGGGAGAGGCCCCCAACTCTATAAAAAGCACGAATGGGTTGACCATTAGAACAAATGACCTAACACTTTACGGACGGTCGTTTAAATTCTGACGAGATATTTGGCCGTTTTCCTCAACTCTAATGTTATAAACAAAGCATTTGTTCGGTAGTGTCAGGTTGCTACGCCCTACTATGGTGACATCATTGTGTTGTTATGCTGACCTCATTGTGTTGTTATAGTGACATCAATGTGTTTTTATGGCGACTTCATTATGTTGCTATGTTGACATGATTGTGTTGCTATGTTGACATGATTATGTTGCTATGGTGAGATGATTATGGTACTATTTCGACACGATTATGATTCTATGGTGACATGAATATGTTGTTTTGGTGACATGAATATGTTGTTTTGGTGACATGAATATGTTGTTTTGGTGACATGAATATGTTGTTTTGGTGACATGAATATATTGTTTTGGTGACATAAATATGTTGTTTTGGTGACATGAATATGTTGTTTTCGTGACATGAATATGTTGTTTTGGTGACATGAATATGTTGTTTTGGTGACATGAATATGTTGTTTTGGGTAAAAGGATATGTTGTTTTGGTGACATGAATATGTTGTTTTGGTGACATGAATATGTTGTTTTGGTGACATGAATATGTTGTTATGCTGTCCGATTGTCAATGTGTCGATCTATTCATAAATATTAGGCCTGACTTAAACCCTGCTGAGTCGTTGGTTTTCCTGGCTGAATATTGTGTTCAATGATTTGTCAACATAGAATAATAAGTCTCTAGTGTAAACAAGGTTACAAAGACAATGTGTGGAAGCATAAACTCAAAACCCTTTGCATAAATCTTTTATAAATGTACTGAAAAATAACCTCCCTTTCCGGTAAGTCTTCCCTGTTTTTTTCTAGTAAAGGTAAATAGTTGAAAAAATTGTACACTTGAATGGAAAAAAACTGCTTGCAAGGATAATTAAAAATAATTACACGTTTCGTTTTCAGAAAAAAAAAGTAGCGTCTGAACTTTGAAAGATCTGTATTAGTATGATATCGGATTTTCAATTGGTTTTCTATTTTTTTAAGATCGAAAGGTCGGACGGACCGACAAACGGACGGACCAACAGAGAGACCACACAAAACTAAGAGCGGCTGTTCCCCTTTTCGGGGTCACCAAAAAAGAAAAAAAAGGATCATTGGATTAATCTGAAAACAATAAAAAGAATAACAAAATTATAACAGACACATTGTTAATTTAAGCTGTTCCAAAATTATGAGAAAACAAGAAGTATAATTATAAAAATGTTATAGTTTTGTTGTGTAATCTTTCTTTGACCTTTGACTCTCTCCTCTCTGCAGAATTGGTCAGACAGACTTCTAGTAAATAGTGAAGAGAGTAAAACCGTCCAATGTTTATTTTAAATCAACTACAAACTCTTTCTTTTACTAAGTTTAGATTTGTTTCTTTAATAAAAAATATATTTTAAATATAAAATTGTTACAAAAGTTTTCAATATAAACTCCATATGAACGGTTCATTTGTATGACAAATTAATGAACAATCTTTTATTTAGATCCAAAATATGTATTGCCAATATAGGCCTACACGCTTCTAAATTTCGTTCCAGTTGTTAAATGAAGAGATAATAGTTTTCAATAAATAAGATCAATCAGCAGGACACACTTTCTTAACAAAGAAACTATTTTGTTGTTTGAGAAGGCTATGAATTTTGTGATGTCAGTAATACGATTCGGGATTAAACAAGAATTGTTTTTTTTTCTTGTTAAACTGGTGAATAGACATTTAAATAAAACATAACCAAATGTAGAAAAAAAAAGTAAAGTATATAAATTATCATAAATTACATTTTCTTTTATAATGCGAGTAACATATTAATATATGTGTATGGGCCTATGCTATAACAAAACTTAAATGTTAATGAAATAAAAAGTTTTATGTAATAAATATTAGACCAAAATGAAGAACTTAATTAATAGTGTTTTTATCGAGAACAAAATGTATCACTTATACATTAACATGATATAGAGGGATAATTGAAAAAAAACTATTCTACTTTTTTATGTGTATTAGTCGGACTTTCCAACTATTCTATAAATCGCTCGGTCTGATGGATGATTCTGGAATGTTACTCTCAGCGCAGGGTTATACAGAGCTTTCTGGGATGTCTTTCCAACTAACATTTCGTTATGATGTCCGGGCAGCCCTTCTCTCATTGTGATGTCCAGCCAGCCCACCTCTCATTGTGATGTCCAGCCAATCCACCTCTCATTGGGATGTCCAGCCAATCCACCTCTCATTGTAATGTCAAGCCAACCCACCTCTCATTGTGATGTCCAACCAGCCCACCTCTCATTGTGATGCCCAGCCAACCCACATCTCATTGTGATGTCCAGCCAACCTACCTCTCATTATGATGTTCCGCCAACCCACCTCTCATTGTGATGTCCAGCCAGCCCACCTCTCATTGTGATGTCCAGCCAACCCACCTCTCATTGTGATGTCTAGCCAACGCACCTCTCATTGTGATGTCTAGCCAATCCACCTCTCATTGTGATGTCTAGCCAACGCACCTCTCATTGTGATGTCCAGTCATCTCACCTCTCATTGTGATGTCTAGCCAACGCACCTCTCATTGTGATGTCCAGTCAGCCCACCTCTCATTGTGATGTCCAGCCAAACCACCTCTCACTGTGATGTCCAGCCAACCCCCTATCATTGTGATGTCCAGTCTTATTGAACATCTTATCCCTGATGTATACCTTTACAAAATGTCTAACCTTACTTATATTACTCCCTCACCTCTCCACTATTGATACAGTACTTCACCCATACAAACTACAAAACTATAAGGTCTATGTCTCGTACTGATCAATAATCTGCTAACTAGCTTCTTGATCCTGACAGGGATTTTTTTTCCTTCACATCAGTTATGTAGTTAGGCGTATTCAGTTCATTCACAGTAACCTGACCTTATCTAGGGAAAAATGGAAATCAACTTAGAACAGGTTGGCTACCTAGTTATCAAATTCACTTTTTTTTAAGAAATGAGAAAGTCTGAGTGTAACATTGAACAGAGGATTGTGTCTTCTCTTACAGACAATCTTCTATTTTGTCATTGTGTTTGTAAAAAGAAAGGATTGAGGCATTCACATTCGGTCCCTTGATCTTTGTTTCTAGGCTGTAAGGTTGACATTCGGTTCCTTGATCTTTGTTTCTAGGCTGTAAGGTTGGCATTCGGTCCCTTGATCTTTGTTTCTATTCTGTAAGGTTGACATTCGGTCGTTGGTTTGTAGCTACTTTTTGCGCAGAATAATGTGGCATATACAGTGATGTGTACTTAGCATGATGCCTTGATATAATTACTAACACTTCAATGATATGTTAACATGAATGCTGTCATTCGCTGCATGTTACAATCAAGCAATATCTTGAAACCAGCATTTATTTTACAAAAGAAATAACCATCTCGAAGTTTCGAATTTAAAATGAAAAAAAAAAAAAAACATTACAAAAGATCTTTGCTTCAAGATCGAGAAAGATGGAGTAAAGGAGTCACACCAAAATCTAATTATTTCCCTTGTTCTAATTATAGTCTACAGCGTTGAAACCCTTATTCTTTGTAGGCTGTCCCAGATTTCCCTTTAGACTTAGATTACCACGTGTCCCTTTCCTGCTTTTGGTGGAAGCGAAGAGGGTAATTTACTTCGACTAATAACTTTAATAGACCGTTCCAAAAAAAAAAAAAAAAAAAAGCAACTGACAACCTCTCTCTGTATATCTCACCCCCTCTCTTTCTCTGTGTGTGTGTTTGTGTTCGGAATACCTCTGTCACTCAACAGATCTAGGTCTATTATTAGTATTTATATGACCTTTGAAAATACTTTCACTGCTTGCCTAATGATGAGAGTAATTCAGACAACATTGTTTCCCTACTTCAGTCATTGAACGACTCTGGTGCATCTCGTGGAACACTTTATTTCATGTACCCTTGGAGCCCAATTCCAGAGAGACAGTCCTCTCCCGCAGGTTAAGGTTGTATTTGCTTTGGAGGTAAAGGAGCCAGCCATTTTTGGTTTGGCAAGCCTTACTTCCATCGCAGACGCCGATGCTTTTTCGCTGTCCATAGCTGTCGTCATCTCTTTCTGCATCGTGCGATTTAAGGCGATGTCTTACCATTAGTTATCATCAATGTCAATTCAATGTCCACTACTTTGAGGTCCCTTTTGATACATCTACGTATCGGAGCTGCGGACGATGAGTTTTTCTTGAACCAGTTGCAAATGGACCATAAAGGAGGACTTCTGTTAGCGCAGGCGTCGTCGTCTGAGGATTGTAAAGATGTTGGGAAGATCTGTTCGAGCAAGTCTCTCAGAGGTACTCACTCTTTTTTGGACCTGATTTTCTAGATCCTTTGGAGGCAGTGCTAGTGAAATAACGTTGGTTTTCTCTACTGCTTTGCAGAAGTAGTCTATGACTCACTACTGTACAGTAGCGTGCTCAAAACACATGCTTTGTAGAACTCCAGTTTGGCCGCGGTATTGAGCTGGTTAGTTTTCCGAAACTCTTGGTCTGAGTCTAGCAAAGGTCGACGCAGACTTCCCGATGTGTTTTTTTTCATCTCCCCAAGGACAGGTCGTCTTAAATTGTGGATGCCAAGTAGCAAAACAAACTAAAAGCCGTACTTGAATTCTGCAATATGGAATCATATAAAAACAATGGCAGTTTATCAAGTCTTCCATGTCATTGCATCTCGGCCAAATGAAGGATGGGCTTTTCATTGGCAATAGGAGGTTTGATTAATATGATATGAAATAAGTATAACTGATATAGAAATGCATTATATATAAAGAGTTATTTCGTCTTTGCAAGAAATAAAATCCGTAAAGTGTATCTAAGGGGAAGAACTCCGCCCTTACACCTATATCTCTCAACAATGTAGAAGTTATTTCCCTTATTAAAGCTCAAAAAATAATTACATACCAATAATTAATTGATTGGTTGATCTTTTAACTGTTCTAGGTTTTGCTAGGTACAATAAATGTTTAAAGTTTCAACTTTATCCATGAATGCGTGTGGGAGAATTAGCGTTTATAATTATCTAAGGGGACAAAACTCCACAAATTTAAACATTTCTGTGAATACTTAACGATTTATTTTCCTTCTTGGTATCAAAAAAAAATTATTATTTACCAGTAATTAATTGATTAATTAGTTATTTATTTAAATTGATTCATGTCTTGTCTACACCAGTAAATAATTGTGCAAAGTTTCAGCTTGATCCGAGATTGGGTGTGGGAGAAATAACGTGTACAAACGTTTTACCAGACAGACAGACAGACAGACAGAGCTGATATAACCTTGTAAAAAAAAAGATTCCAAAAAATATATACAATTTGAGCTCAAAAAAAAAGGTAAAACTTGAAATCTGATACATTTAATGTACGAAAGAAGCACAAACAACAATGAAGCAATAACACTTAAATAACGAATCAAACACAAAAAAGAAATAACAAAATTATTGCAAAGAAAATAAATTAAAACATACAATTTAAAAAAAAAGGGAAAGTGACAAATTCGACCAAACCATGACAGACAAAACAACATTCAGACAAAAAAAACACAAAATAATAACAGAAGGGGAAAATACAAATGGAAAAAAAACAACAAAAAACTAATTTATAAAAGTTCAAAAACAGCTGATGGCTATTTATAACAGAAATCACGAGATTAAATTAATGAAGTGACGCCGTGTTAGAGATGATTAGTTGATTCCAAGAAAGGAAATTTTGATTAGCGCATCGATAAGGTCAGTGAAGTGTGGCATCCTGGGGCCTTTGATTGTCATGCGTTGAAATCAATTCCAGAAAATATTTTTTTTATTTTCACAGATCACGTGACTTGATCATCTACTTTAATAAGACGCGTAGAAATAGTTCTTACAGTGCGACGAGTAAATGGTGACGAGTTGACTGCTGCCGAAATCTTCAAAAAAAGTACATTAGGGAATCGAAACGTATATGCAGAGGCGTAGTGAGGGGGGGGGGCAAGGAGGCAAGATGCACCGGGGCGCCACACGCAGCCTATATTTCTATGTAATATTCATGGAAAATTGGGGGGGGGGTAAAAACGTACCTTCCCCCCCGGGACACGTTTTGATCACTACGCCACTACGGAGAGGCCAGTGCAAGAGTTGATACGGCGGTACGGTGTTATCGGAGAGATATTTGTACAGTGCATGTTTTGCGAATTGTACAGTATTGGCTGTTATTTATTCAACTATTAAAGTGTTACGTTACTTTGGAGCCCTGAGTTGTCAAGTTCTTTAAGTTGGTGGTGTATGGTGCAGTTTGCAGAGAGCCTGGATAGTGACATTCGTAACAATATCATACTGTTGTCAATATCATACTGTTGTCAAAATATCATACTGCTGTCAATATCATACTGTTGTCAATATCATACTGCTGTCAATATCATACTGCTGTCAATATCATACTGCTGTCAATATCATACTGCCGTCAATATCATACTGCGGTCAATATCATACTGCTGTCAATATCATACTGCGGTCAATATCATACTGCTGTCAATATCATACTGCTGTCAATATCATACTGCTGTCAATATCATACTGCGGTCAATATCATACTGCCGTCAATATCATACTGCGGTCAATATCATACTGCTGTCAATATCATACTGCGGTCAATATCATACTGCTGTCAATATCATACTGCTGTCAATATCATACTATTGTCAATATCATACTGTTGTCAATATCATAATGCCGTCAATATCATACTGCTGTCAATATCATACTGCCGTCAATATCATACTGCTGTCAATATCATACTGTTGTCAGTAGTTTGGCAAGGGTAGAATGTAGATTTTATTCATTCATGTGAGCAGGAATTTGTGTGTGTGTGTTTGTCTTTATGTGTGTGTGTGCGTGCTGCAATTATTCATTCAGACAGGGAACGTAGGTAATTGCACGCGACAGAATCCGAATTGAAACGCTGACTCGTTCGGTACTTAATTATTCTCTCTCAAGTATTGGTAAATTTTTTTTAGCGGTTCTACAGTAAATAGTTGCATATTTTGCACAATCGTATTGACTTGTACGATAAACAAAAATACGTCAAATAAATTTCTAATTTATACTGAGATCAAAACTCCAGAAATACATTCCGATATAGGACTTAATGAAACCAAGCTTTAATAAAAGCGATTTCAAAAAAATTCTAGGATTAAAGACGCAATAGATTTCTCTTCTTGACAAGGCGAACAGTGACAAGGGTAACTCTGTCGTAATACTTCCGTTTCCCGCGCAGAATATGGCTGCATTATTTCTGGGTTGACTTCCTTGATCTCGGCCAGACCGAGCGTTCAGAATATAAATGTCTGTAAGGCTCTGTCGTGTCTAGGAGCACGTCTGGCGATGACAGGGGCGATGGTCATTTCTGACTGGAAAATCAATGACATAATCATGAAACAGACTTGAAATGGTCCCAGAGTCGAAGCTGTATACAAGACAATTGGTCTTCCAGAAACCAGTCTAGTATTAGAAACTCACGCAATCTGACTCTTATAGTAGATACACAGACTAAAACTGAAACACCCACAAAGTTTTTTTTTAAAACGAAATGGCGAAGAAGCAGTAGAACACAGCACTAGTAGGGCAGTAGAAGAGCGGAGCCGAACTGCCCCAAAATGTGCTGGCAATGTTTAAGTTTGTTGTGTGTGTTTTGTTTAGCCTTATTTGGTTTCAGGGTTTTAAGGTTTTACCATCACAGAGAAAATACAAGACACCAATTACAAAACAAAAAGCTAACAGACACAAAAACTCTTTTATTCCCTTGGCAATTAAATCACAAAATAGAATCCCACGTTCTGATGTAAGCTTCACATGCGATGTTTAAGTGAAACTGTAGCGAAAGATATTACATATTTCATTCAGGGCTGTATGAGGATATGAAATGAACTTGTTTTTCTGATCGTGCCCTAGGACGAAATAAGGACGTAGTTGAAACTCTTTGTTAACATTTGAATTGAAGCTCTCTTTGGAATCTTGTTTCATTAAGGTCTCTAAAATGTTGGTTACGTTTAGAAGTCGAAACTACGCATAACCTTAACATTATCACTTATCACTTATCACTATCACTTGTCACTATAACTTATCACTATCACTTATCACTTATCACTATCAATTATCACTATCAATTATCACTATCACTTATCACTATTAATTATCACTATCAATTATCACTATATATTATCACTATCAATTATCACTATCAATTATCACTATCAATTATCACTATCAATTATAACTATCAATTATCACTATCAATTATCACTATCAATTATCACTATCAATTATCACTATCAATTATCACTATCAATTAACACCATCACTATCACTATCACTTATCACTTATCACTTATCACTATCACTTATCACTTATCACTGTCACTTATCACTGTCACTTATCACTGTCACTTATCACTGTCACTTATCACTGTCACTTATCACTGTCACTTATCACTGTCACTTATCACTGTCACTTATCACTGTCACTTATCACTGTCACTTATCACTGTCACTTATCACTGTCACTTATCACTGTCACTTATCACTGTCACTTATCACTTATCACTATCGTTCAAGAGAACTGAATTAATATATTTAAATTTTGTCAAATCGTAACCCAGTTGCAATGATAATGGTAATAATAATAACTAATAATAATAATGACTCCTTCGTAACCCTGAACATTCCGGGATAGATTTTTAATAATCGTTTGATGGCGGTTCTGCTGCAGATTTGGCATAAATTTCTCAGTGGACAATCTGAAAGAAATAACAATGAATTTTGATTCTCTAAAGTAGATCTCGACCCTGGCAGAACCAGAGAATTTGAAATACTTTTTAAAATACGATATTGAAATCCTTATTATCTTTTAATGTTGTGTAAATAATAAGAGACTGATCAAAGAGTTACAAATTAAAAAAAAAAATGACAATGAAGTAATACAACTTAAGCAAAGGGAAATATTATTTTTTTTATTCAGTGACTTCTTTTCATTCTAAGAGAATACAAAATGACCTGTATAACAAACTTTATATCATCATTTTTTTTTTAGTTTTAGGATTGCAAAGTTAGTGTCGCTATGACCTTACATTCTTTATTGACCCTCTGATTGAAAGACTGACATTCTCAAGTTGAATCACGCAGTTTTGACCAGTGTAGTGTAATGATAGCAGAACTACATCAAAATGAAACAGCAGAAAAACAACAAAAAAAAAACAACAACCTGTCTAGACTGATCTCATTAACATATTGGTTCTGCCCAAGTAAGTAATTGAATCTACACATCAGAACAAATCGTGTTCCGGCTTTTTTTCAACGTTCCAACAACGTTCAGAGATCACGTGTTCACGTCAGTAACAAATATGTAGCTGTGAATCTTAGCACCTCCATCGCTTTCTTCCTGTTTGTAGCTGTGAATTTTAGCACCTCCATCGCTTTCTTCCTGTTTGTAGCTGTGAATCTTAGCACCTCCATCGCTTTCTTCCTGTTTGTAGCTGTGAATCTTAGCACCTCCATCGCTTTCTTCCTGTTTGTAGCTGTGAATCTTAGCACCTCCATCGCTTTCTTCCTGTTTGTAGCTGTGAATCTTAGCACCTCCATCGCTTTCTTCCTGTTTCTAGCTGTGAATCTTATCACCTCCATCGCTTTCTTCCTGTTTGTAGCTGTGAATCTTAGCACCTCCATCGCTTTCTTCCTGTTTGTAGCTGTGAATTTTAGCACCTCCATCGCTTTCTTCCTGTTTGTAGCTGTGAATCTTAGCACCTCCATCGCTTTCTTCCTGTTTGTAGCTGTGAATCTTAGCACCTCCATCGCTTTCTTCCTGTTTCTAGCTGTGAATCTTATCACCTCCATCGCTTTCTTCCTGTTTGTAGCTGTGAATCTTAGCACCTCCATCGCTTTCTTCCTGTTTGTAGCTGTGAATTTTAGCACCTCCATCGCTTTCTTCCTGTTTCTAGCTGTGAATCTTAGCACCTCCATCGCTTTCTTCCTGTTTCTAGCTGTGAATCTTAGCACCTCCATCGCTTTCTTCCTGTTTCTAGCTGTGAATCTTAGCACCTCCATCGCTTTCTTCCTGTTTGTAGCTGTGAATCTTAGCACCTCCATCGCTTTCTTCCTGTTTCTAGCTGTGAATCTTAGCACCTCCATCGCTTTCTTCCTGTTTCTAGCTGTGAATCTTAGCACCTCCATCGCTTTCTTCCTGTTTGTAGCTGTGAATCTTAGCACCTCCATCGCTTTCTTCCTGTTTGTAGCTGTGAATCTTAGCACCTCCATCGCTTTCTTCCTGTTTGTAGCTGTGAATCTTAGCACCTCCATCGCTTTCTTCCTGTTTGTAGCTGTGAATCTTAGCACCTCCATCGCTTTCTTCCTGTTTGTAGCTGTGAATCTTAGCACCTCCATCGCTTTCTTCCTGTTTATAGCTGTGAATCTTAGCACCTCCATCGATTTCTTCCTGTTTGTAGCTGTGAATCTTAGCACCTCCATCGCTTTCTTCCTGTTTGTAGCTGTGAATTTTGGCACCTCCATCGCTTTCTTCCTGTTTGTAGCTGTGAATCTTAGCACCTCCATCGCTTTCTTCCTGTTTGTAGCTGTGAATTTTGGCACCTCCATCGCTTTCTTCCTGTTTGTAGCTGTGAATCTTAGCACCTCCATCGCTTTCTTCCTGTTTCTAGCTGTGAATCTTATCACCTCCATCGCTTTCTTCCTGTTTGTATATGTGAATCTTAGCACCTCCATCGCTTTCTTCCTGTTTGTAGCTGTGAATCTTAGCACCTCCATCGCTTTCTTCCTGTTTGTAGCTGTGAATTTAAGCACCTCCATCGCTTTCTTCCTGTTTGTAGCTGTTAGTTTCCCAATTCTTATTATTATTATCTTACATCAGTGTATATATATAACAACGAGATGCCCTTGTACCTTAGCGAACTGATTACTTTATATGTCCCCCAGAGAGCCCTGCGCTGAATGGACTCAACGCTTTTAGTAGTGCCACGTTTCTCCCTCAAAAGCTACGGTCTGCGGGCTTTTTCAGTTCACGGACCAAACATATGGAACTCACTCCCAATTGATCTCAGACAGACAACATGCTACACCACTTTTAAGAAGAACATTAAGACCTATCTGTTTAAAACTTTTTTAGATTAACTGTCATTTTAGCTCTCATGTTTTTGTTTGTAATGTTGTTACAGCGCCTTGAACCTACATTTTGTTTGTTAACAGCGTTTTATAAATAAAATTATTATTATTATTATTATTATTGTAATATAGAGATCAGGCCTTGACGTGATGCCATCAGACCCTTGAGGTGTGCTGTTAGAACCTTGACGCAGAGCTTTTAGACCCTTGACATAGTGCTATCAGGCCATTGACATAGTGCTATCAGGCCATTGACACAGTGCTATCCGTCACTTAACACAGTGCTATCAAGCCATTGACACAGTGCTATCAGTCCCTTGACACAGTGCTATCTGTCCCTTGACACAGTGCTATCAAGCCATTGACACAGTGCTATCTGTCCCTTGACACAGTGCTATCTGTCCCTTGACACAGTGCTATCAAGCCATTGACACAGT
Organism: Biomphalaria sudanica; assembly: GCA_036873155.1. Taxonomy (NCBI): domain Eukaryota; kingdom Metazoa; phylum Mollusca; class Gastropoda; family Planorbidae; genus Biomphalaria; species Biomphalaria sudanica. The sequence goes on from JAZGLO010000312.1 coordinate 48,258, forward strand.
GCTATCAGGCCATTGACACAGTGCTATCTGTCCCTTGACACAGTGCTATCAGGCCCTTGACACAGTGCTATCTGTCCCTTGACACAGTGCTATCAAGCCATTGACACAGTGCTATCTGTCCCTTGACACAGTGCTATCAAGCCATTGACACAGTGCTATCAGGCCCTTGACACAGTGCTATCAGGCCCTTGACGTGGTGGTTCCTTCATAACTTCTGCTCACAGTGGAATAGGCTCGTAATACGAAAGTCGGAAATTAATCTAAACAGAAAAAATCCACCTGTATTTGTACCAGTTTATAAAACATTTTTCATTAAATGTGAAAAAGTTTTAAAGTAGAGGCATGTTTCCTGACAATGTTAATATTTTTCACTACTCTACGGGGTGATAAAAAAAAGCATTCGACGAAATCATTACGTATTTATTCGTTACCATAGCAATGTAATAAGCTGAATTAATGGTTATTAGATACAACTATATAAGAGTTCTCCCCCTCTACCTTGGTGTAAAATACAAGAGTTCTCCTTCTATAACTGGGTGTCAATTTCCACTTGTCTTGTTCAACTGGTCTTGTTTAACTTGTCTTGTTCAACTTGTCTTGTTCAATTTGTCTTGTTCAATTTGTCCTTGTAGGAACATCGCTTGTTTATTTACAAACAAAACAAATGTGATTGTAGCGTGTGACTTTTTCCTGTGGGTAGTTCAGTCACAAGTTCTTCTTTCAGACCTTGACATCTACAGATGATGGGAAGGTCATCTTTTTTTTTTTGTCGCCAACGAGGGTGTCATGTGATCAGTACAACGACCAACAGACTTTACTTTTCCCTAACTCAGAAGCATCCAAAGATCCCGAAATTAAAAAATCCCAGTCTTCTGCGGGATTCCAACCCGGGACACCCGGTTTGGAAGTCAAGCGCTTTACCACTCAGTCAAAGAGCCTCTCATGTGTTAGTATGTTGAAGACACAGTTGCTGTTCTACCGTTGCTAGTAAATATCAATGACATGAAAGAACAAATAACAGCTGCAATGAACACAGTGGAAAAAAAGATTTCTGCAGCTCGTTTGGGGGAAATTTTCATGTTGGCTTGCTGTTGTCCGTGCCGTCAGACCTGCAGAGCATGAAATAAACCCCTGAAGTTATGAACATCACTTGTGTGCATTATTCTAGGGCTTTTTTGCTTCAGGTTTTTTTAAAAACATTTTTATATTTGATATTGTTAATGTTTTTATGTGTTTTCTTTTCCTGCGTTGTTTAAAAACAGTGTTACTATATTATTTGAACTGATCCTGTGTCAAGCTGATATCTAACACTCCGATCACTTGTCAGAGAATATGCCATCGTTCTGTGTATGTTCACGTTTTACTTTCTTATACTCCATGCCATCTACATATCTCAATGTATTTAACATGCGTATTTGTTATTGCATTATTCTCGGGGGGGGGGGGGGGCTGTTAAATTTTAAAATGTTTGTCTGCCTCCACAAAACCTGCAGTTAATCAATTAGTTTATGTGGCCCACATATTGACTTTTTTTGTATACTTCCTTTGTCTTTTTTTCTTACATAACGCTTCGCTGTTTGCTCCTGTGTCAGGGAATCCTCAATCCATTTTTTTAAATGTCGAATCTTATCTTATTTTCTTATAAATTACAGACATCCCGTCAAAGGAGGATTGACGTCTTACCCGTATCTATGTGTTAATCTAGTCGTGCATGTTAAGTAAAGACTTACACTCTGGTACGTCATTGGTTTTTATGGCTGATTCAGGCAACCCGTATGATGATCTAATGGCTGTAGAGAGGAAAGAGCACTTGAATGTTTTTTTTCTAGCATATGGAATAGGTTCCTGCATTACCATTATTATGCACCATTTCTTGTCATACTTTTCTAAACTTAGATCATATCTTTTCAGCGCAAATCAACAAGTGCCGATGAATTACAGTTGGTTGTATTAACATGCTGTGGAGTATACAATTGTATGAAGGATATAAGAATGATGGCTATTTGTTGATTTGTTCTGCTTAGTTTCTACTCATTTTGTAGTTAGTTTTTGTCTTTAGCTCAATAAAATGTGTCGAATCATAAAACACATAATTAAGAGACGAAATGTTAGTATAAATACACATTTTATGATTCCGACACATTGTTATTAAGACGACACATTGTCTTATTTATAAACAATGTTTGTATGACCACACAGACTATATGCTTGCATTCAGATTTCCTGTGTCTAGAATAGAATCCAATTGATTTATTGATTTTCTACTTTTTTTTTTTTGTGGCTTATTGTCTCTTTCCACTT